>JAWNPG010000025.1:16967500-17140000 GCA_035045145.1 Drosophila meridionalis | reverse complement strand
AAACGTGGACAGCCAAATAAACAACTGCAGATGGCCAGGAGAGACAGCAGAGAGTAGAAAGAGGGAGAAAGAGAGAGAGAGAGAGAAAAAGGGAGAGAGAGGGAGAGCTGTTGCATATTTGCATTTGCCAAACAAAAGCCACCCTAAAAATGTTGTTGCGAAATGCAAATATGAAATGCGAACCGCTTTTGGCACCGACTGGTTAGATGAACCACAGCCACGCCCCACGCCTCTACGCCCCGCACTCTGTTCTGCCTGGCAGCCATATACAGCTGCCGAAATTCGCATGACAACCAACAACAGCAACAACAACAACAACAAATGTCGTTTCCCTGTTTATTTGTATTGCATTTGCAGTCGCCCAAATGGCATCGGGCGAAACACCTGAATTTCGTGCTGAAAATTCGGTTGAAATTTCAGCTCTGTTCTGCTTGGCTTGCGGTTTCCTGGTTCAATGCGTTGCTTGCTTTAATGTCAATTTTCATTTTTGTACATTTGGTATTTTTTTTTGTTTTTTTTGTTATTTTTTTGGTCGCTCACTCGCATATTCCATTTAATTCGCAAATATCGCGCATACGCCGCGTTTACCTCGAGTTATCTCCACCTTTTGGGGAGCTGCCGCTGCTGCTGCTGCTCTTCGTCTGTTTATTTATTTAATTTTGTTGTTTTTGTTGTTGTTTTTTTCGTGGGCCCGGTGCTTGGTCTCTTCTCGGCCTGAGTCTGGGTCTTCTGTTTTGAATGCCGGTCACGTTTCCGCTGCCGCAGCACGTATTAATGAGCAATGCCTCTTCAGCACTGCCGCCTCTCGTCCCTCCTGCCTTCCTCCTCCTCTAGCCACGCCCCTTAAATCCATAAACTCCGCTGGTTCTGTATCTTCTGCGCCCCCTTGACAATAATATTGTGCATATACAATATATATAATTTCGCTCTGTAGACAACAGTTATGGCGTTTAATGGTTAAAACATGCAGCACTCAGCGAGATACCCTGTAGTTGAGATGTGTGAGGGGTATGCATGAGTATGACAGGTGTTTGACAAACTGATTTGAGGCGTTTTCGAGGATGCGTATATATTACTTTACAGGGTATCTTATAGTTTTTGCATATTTTGGGAACAAAATATATACATATAGGGTATCATTAGTCGACTTACCCTCATCACTTACACTTTAACTCCAAGCTAACTGCTAGCTCTTCATATTTAAGACGCTTTCCACTTAATACTCACATACATATTTCAATTTGTTTTTATAGGGTAACAGCTGGTCGTTCAAATGGAGTCATCAACCGACTGCAAGTCCCTCGAGAATCGCTGTAAACAAATAAGAAAACAATCGGAATCAAGTGCGACAGGCACTTAACTGGCTCCCATTGTCCATCATAAAGAGCGGTTAAGTGGGCGTGGTCGTGGGTGCCAGTGCCCTCCCCGCCCCAAGGGACTTCCCGCTTCCGCCTTTCGGGCACACCCCACACGCAAGTATAGGCAAATAAATAATTTATTGATCGCAAATATTTACTAACAGCAGCCGCAACTCACACTCAATGCAGCCACTTGAAACTTGTGTGTGTGTGTGTGTGTGTGTGTGTGTGAAAACCGCTTGATTAAATGCACATTTGATTGTCACTGGACGCCGTGAATCCTGCAGGACTAGAGGGACATCTGTGGACTGGGGCATCAGTAACCGAAGAAGTTGAAGCCGCAGAGCAGCTTGTCAGGCCGTCGGATGCGCAAGATGCCAAACTGGAAGACGGACATATCGTCGGCCACATTCATATCCAAAGCCATCAGCTTCTCGGCAGCCAGCGGATGCCACGAACCAAATGTGCAGCCGGAATTCATCTGAACGGAATGGAATACATTTCAGCTGGAGCTGTGGCATATGTTAAGCTTAACTACTCCCTGGACTCACCTCTTTGCTGTAGTAGTGACAGCGTCCATTGAGTCGCGTCGAGGGCACATACTCTATGAAGTCCACCTGGGGACAATGGGGGAGCAGCAGAGCCAAGCCTGGAGTAAAAGGGAATAACAATTTGTATGGGAATTATGTATGAGCAAAAGGATATGTAATTGGAGCCTAGCATAATTCGATTGCGTAAGATGCAGAAAGTTTGTTAAAGGAAAATCATCATAGAGTTTAAGTATTCTATCCATTGTTATCCATTTCGAAACTAATTGTAACCTATGCTTAAGCTGCAGACTTGTACTTATTAAACATATATTTATTTTATTATATGTGAGTTTGTTTTCTGCCCAAAAGGGCAGAATTAATAGACATCAAGCTCACAAAGGGGTTACTGGATTACCCCGTACGACTTAATAAACATTATTTAAAAAAAAAAAAAATCAAATAAAAATTTAAATAATTCTCATTGCATACTTTTAGGATGTACATTAAATGACCAACAAACTGGCAAAAATAAAAATGTTGCATACTTTTGTGCTACAAATAAATATTCAAATAAATATAAATGATTTAATAAATAAATAATTTAATTTATACAAAAATTATATTGTTTGTAATTTTGGTATTTAAAAACTCGTAATAGGACCCTCCCTGCTGGCAATATTTTTCCATCATGTTCAGCCGAAATATCAGACGAACTGAAATCGCAGCAGCGCGCCAAAAATTTGCCAAAGCAAACATTTTGTTGCATACTTTGGGGAGTTCTCTTTAAGGCACTTTCTGCTCAAACTAAAATGTCTCTAACTCGGTCATATCCTTGCACAGGACAAAGCGACATGGTGCATAAGCATCCTAAGAGACATCCCCATTGATGCCCATCAAAATATTATGAGGTCATCTAGGAATCCGGGACTTGTTTTGTTGCCGGCCTGGGCGGCGAAGGAATTCTGGCAAAACACACAAAATGCTGAATATTTCTGCAGCCACAAGGACAATTCGAATATCCTTTGGCCAGTCGATAGTCCTGGTGGCACCAATCATTTTAAGATTTTACTCGACAGGATACGCCAGGATATTGCAAAGTTATATACAGTTTTTTGTTTAGGAAAAAGTCCTTATATCTCTGCCATATGAAGGACTTTCAATCTTCTAATTGCTAATTTATAATAAGTGAAACTGACACCATGTATGCACCAAAGGACATCTCGCTAGTCCTTCAAATGGCCAAGTTAAGGTGCCTTTTGCCCATTTTTCGACCAAACCCCTTGCAAAAATTTGAGTCGAAATTTTTGTTGGAATCCTGCAAATCCTTGAATGCCAACCGATAGTAGAGCTCTTTAAGAGTTCAAAAATATATGTTTGTCTAGAATCCTTAAGGATTTGGCCGAGTTAAGGCTAAGATAAAAATGTCCTGATTTCTTTAAATAGCTCTAACTCGGGTAAATCTTGGCGGATTTTCACAGAACTTGGTGCGTTGAAATTAGGCAAACTAGCCGCATTGATTTCGAGGATATATTGTGTAGGACGAAAGGACATTGAGCCTACAGCTCAAAGGACTTTTTTTTACTCACCTATAAAACCGGAGCTGGGTGGATTACGACGTATGGCTCGATTGCCGGCAAACATTTGCAGGCTCTGCCAGAGGCGCCACACGGAGTGCGGATCGATGAGAAAGGCGCGCGACTTGGGATAGCGGCGTCGGTAGATCTCGTAGTTGGTGAAGAGATCGTAGTCGGCGCTGGTCAGCCAATCCTCGAGGGTTCCATTATAACGGCCCGGATCCCATGCGGCAATCGTGACATTCCTGAAGATGGGCGCGTGTGCGAAATCAAACTCCGGCTTGGTGACCACCTGCAAGGGGAATGATTGACGTTGGCTGACATTGATTGTCCTTGATTGACCTTGATTGATGGCCATTGGCGCTACTTACTTGCGAGTTGACAACGCGAATTGTGGTCTTGCTGCCCACGTCCGCCTCGTGGCCGCGCGTGGGCGCGTGATTGAAACGCATGACAATATCGTGGCTATCTGGTGATTGAAGTGGCAGCAATCAATCAATCAGCAATCATCAATCATTCAATTGTAATCTCCCTCCTCACTCACCTATAAACCTGCCCAGCTTGGAGCCCGCCAGCGACCCGGCGCTGGAGACAATGGCGCAGCTCTTGATGTTCTTCACGTTGCGAAAGAGTTTCTGGCGCGGAAAGAGACGACCGAAGGGCAGCTTATTGAACGGCGGATCCTTGCGGCGCAGCACGCGCACCCCCGCCTCCATGACCAAGCAGCTGGAGGGATAGTACTGCTCCTCGAAGCTGTCGCCAAAGACGGGCTTGTAGTCCACATTGTAGTGATTCGATTCGTTCAGCGATTCGCTCATCGAGCGCTCAAAGGTCTGCACAATGCGCCGTCGGAAGGAGGCGGTCTTGTTGTGGCACTCGATCGAGTACTTGTCGTGGCACAAGTAGAGCTTCGGGCTGAGCGTCAGCTTCGTGTTCTTGGACACTTTCAGGCGGGGATGGGGCGCCAGCTTGGATGAGTTGATGGCCGGACTCTCGCGGCTCTCCACAATGAACTTCTCATTGGGATTCCAGCGCACATGGAAAACGCTACGTGGCAGGCGCTGCACGGCAGCTGTCATTAGAAATATGAACGCGAGTGTAAACAGAAATTCTCCACACTAAAATCTACTCTAGGCTAGAGTGACCAAGCAAGTGTGATACTATATTGATGAGGCATATATCAAGAGTTGTTTATGTTATGGATGATATGTACATATTGAAAGATTCGAAAAGATCTGCCATTTCATCAGATGTCAGCTTATGTCAACATAAGTTAACAAATTTGATCAAGAATGCATTATGTTGCATCTCAATTCAACTTTTAAACAGTATTCAATGATATTAAAGGCGACTCAGCAATGATAATTTAATCTTCAACTATTCCTTACATAATGGCATGAATGTCGCTTCAAAATAAATCTAATCTCAATTAAATATCTGAAACTGTTTCTCTTTTATTTCAATTTCTTTTGCTCTCGCTCTTACTTGGTCACTCGCACACGCACCTCGCTACTCATACTCACCACTGCGCGTCTCGACTAATGCTTTGCTCACCACAGCAGCGCGCGCTGCCTCCACAATTGGTTCGTGCACTCGCTGAGCTTTGTGCGCTGTCGACGCCGCCGTCGGCGTCGCTGCCGATTGAATTATTAATGCGGCAAGCAGCAGGCCACTGATTAACGGCGCACGTTCTTCTTCTTTGCTCCACACATGCAACATTTTTAAAACATTTTTTTGTTCCGCTTTTATTTTGCACGCGAAGTTTCGCTTCCTCTTTCTCTTCTTCTTGTATTTTTAGTCACGTTCACTGTTGAGATACATTTGTATCTGTATCTGTGCGTGGCAATTGCGTTAACGAACCGCTGCAGAGTTCACTTCTCTCTTCTTCTTGCCCTGTTTTTAATGGCCCTTGCGGCTTATCAATTATTTATTTAACGCTCGTTTTATGGCCAAG
Source organism: Drosophila meridionalis (assembly GCA_035045145.1). NCBI lineage: Eukaryota > Metazoa > Arthropoda > Insecta > Diptera > Drosophilidae > Drosophila > Drosophila meridionalis. Next base: position 17,134,584 of record JAWNPG010000025.1, on the reverse strand, counting down.
CGTTTAGCCAACTTATTGAGCAATTGTTTATTTAGATTGTCAGTTAATTAACGTAATCGACTTCGCTATATATGTATAGAGCCAAAGGACACGGACAGGGCCACGATTGAAACTTAAACAAAGTCAATTAGGTTCGATTTGGCTTGCTCGTTAATGATATCCGATATGAACTTTGTTGATATAGGTAATTGTGTTACGTTTGTTAATGAATGTTGACGAATGATTCGCAGGATTTCGAGGGAGTGGAAATTTAAGGATTTTCTTGGTATTTTTTGGAGTTTTAAGACTTGAGAGCAATATATCAAACAATGTAAAGCACATGAGTACACTGTAAAAGAAAGATGAATACCTAAATATGTAATGTCGAGACAAGAATAAGTTTTAGGGATATGAAAAGTCTCTAGAGGTATGGTTATATATCTATAAAGGTTTTTTTTTTGTAAGCGAGATTAAATCAGATGCAGTAGATGATCATAAACAGCTGTAAAAGGGGGAATATATGGTTTATCTCATTATGGACTAAGAAATATACACTATATATTTTGATAGGGAGATGTTAAATATACATATAATAATATATTTATGCCTATATATACCTATATACATATAAAAATTACATTTCCAGAGGATAGCCAAGCCAATATAACTTTCTCCACAAGTGAGTGAGCTGAGTGAAGTATTATAAAGGAATGAATACAGACAATTTTAATTCATTTTAAAGAGTTATCTAGCTTAGAAAGCTAGCTACCTAGAAAACACTTCAAACTATCTATTTTATATGTCTTTACTGCTCATCCATTACTTCTCAGATATGTTCAACATTCCAACTCTTTAATATGTATATAAATTTTTCTATATTTATGCTGGCATATAACTAAAATATTTCAGTTTATATATAGTCTAAACGTAGTTAGCAGGAGTTTTAAAACACTTTGACATGTTATAACTGGCATAAAAACTCTGCCCCAACAATAAAAACATTTGCCTTTGCCGAAACTAAATTGGATTTTTGTAAAACAAAACTGAAACACAAACAACAAAGTTTAGAGATGAAAAAAGTCATTCCACTCATGGAAATATATATATGAATATGTATAAATGTATGACTAAATATATGACTATATATATGACTATATATATTTCAGTTTATATATATGTTTAACTCGAGCGAGTCACTCGCTCTGTTTCACATTCCCGCGTCAATTTCAATTAGATTTTGACCTTTTGTTTCGGCGGGTTTGACAGAATTTGTATTTCATTTTATTTTATTTCATTTTATTTTTTGAATGAAGTAGAAAGCCGTGTTGCCCAATGTTCATTGTGCAGCGGGTGGTGGGGGGCGTGGCGGCTTAGGCGCGGCATTTGTAGCTGATGCTGTTGGCCATAATTAACACAGGGCACAGCGCCAGAGGCAGAGGCCGAGGCAGAGGCAGAGGCAGATGCTGACATGGCTAAAAGCGAGCCGTGTTATTTGTAATTAGTTTTTCGCACACGTATCTGGCCTCTCACTCGCACACCGAGTGTGCCACGCCCCCCAGCTACCATCGCCGCCGCCTTTCGGGCCAAAATAAACCGCAGCTGTAAAAACCTTTTGGGGCCCAGTTGACCGTCAGCTCGTTAACGTGCACCTTTATCCGTGTGGCCTATGCAAATATTTGGACACTTTCACACACAATCCAACACACACGCACTTGGACTTGGCTCTGCGGCACGCAACTGTGGCATGTGGCCCGTTCAGGCGGCCGATGTCTTGCTTGGCCGGCTGCGTTGCTGCGTTGCTGCGCTGCACGAACTTTCCCTTTCGCGTGTCGAAACGTATCTGAATCTGCGGCACAGTCACAGCGACTGCCACTGCCACTGCCACACTGCCACAGAGCCAACACCTGTCCGCCTGCCCCAATGGCCGGCGCTTCGGCAAGCTGCTTCGGGCCGGAAAACGAAGTGAGCTCGACTCAGTACTGCTGCTGCTACGGCTGCTTGTCTAATTACGGTCCGCTTGTTGTTGCCCCCACAGAAATTGGCATTAAGGATATATACAAAGGCAAAAACAAAAAAATGAAAAGCAAAAAGTGAAAGCGAAAGTTTGAATCGCACATTTTGTGCTTTTCACATTGCTGCCAATCGGGTCAGTGAAACAAATTGCCGCAATGACACGAGCTGAAAGGAAACGAGTCGCCAGATTAATCCTGTCTAAGGGGAGTTGAAGGCTAAAGCTGCTGGAAGCACTTAAAGTAGACAAGCAAAAGCTATTCGATATATAGTTCCGCTTGAGAACTCTGCTTCAATAAAGCTCATTAAAAACTTACAACTTTTAAGGCTGTGTTGTGGATATCAAATTATAAAGCTTCAATGCTTCCAGTTTAATTGCAATACTTTACCTTTAAAAATTTTCCATTTCGATTTCAATCTAAAACAAATTAATCTTTCACGAACTTGCAAAGCTTATAAGCCGACAATGGTTAGCACTTTCCAGCTTTAAATAAGGTGATTAAAAGCTTCGCTGTCATTGATTGATTCTAAGATACAGTGTAAAAGCTTTTCGAAGTTACTTTTTTAATTAAACTCTATAGTCTGTACTAAAGCTCTAACCTGTACTAAAGCTCTATTTGCAAAGCTCCACGACTTTGAGCTTTTACATTGATCTAAGTTTGCACTATAAAACGGTTATATCTATGTTCAAGCCATCTTGTTAAGCTGCTGTGTAACTTAGCCGTTATCCAAGAGCTTACAGCTTTAATCTGTACTAAAGCTCATTAAAAGCTAAAAAGATTAGCTTGTATTCCAATTTGAGCAGTGTTAAGCTGTGGTCTTCAACCGTACAAGCCAAGCTACTTTCAGCATTGAGTTATCTACTTAAAAGCTCCTCAAAGTTGTTCAAATACTTCCAAAGCTTTTCTACCTTCCCTGGCTAACTACGACGAAGCTCACTTCGCTGCCAAAAATTGAATAAAAATGAAGCCAGAAACATTATTCTCATATATATATGTATATATATTATTTTGTTTTGTTTTGGTATTTCGGTTTTTGGTTTTGTGGTTTTATGTTTGTTTTTGTTTGCTTTTTTGTTTTTTTTTTTTGCTTTTCTCTTTTGAACAATAATTATTATTTGTAATCATTTATTATTCATCGTCATAATCATAATAATTTTCTATACAAATACATTCAATAACAACAATTTATTTTTATTATTTTCACTTGTTTTTTTTTTGCTTTGTTTTTTGTTTTTGTTTTTGTTTTTCTTTTGTTTTTCACGTTTACGTCATTGTTTAATTATTTTACAATTACCATAATTATGCCAGTTGTCCTTTTTCTTTTTTTTTATTTTATATGTGTCATATTATTATTAATATTGTTATTATTATTATTATAACATAGTTTTTGCTATTACATTATTTCTCAATTTTTAAAGTTATTTATTTATTTATTATTATTATTTTTTTTTTTTAGACTTAAGTAAATCGTTTCGACTGGGAATCAAGTATTTTTTTACGAAAAGTTTTGCTCAGTTTTAATTCGGTTTATAGTTAAAGTTTTTATTTTGTTTTTAATTTAACTTCTTTTTTATATTTGTTCTCTATGTGGCTTTGTTGTTGTTGTTAATTAACAAGTACAGAAGATTTCAGTTTGAGTTTTTTTGTTTTTTGTAAAGTTTTTAGCTGTTTTCTTAATAAGTTCTCATTTTCATTAATTAACTAACAAACTTTGAATGTTCGCTGGCGTTGGTGAGGCTGCCGGGGGAGTGGGGGAAGTGGGGGGAGTCGGGGGAGTCGGGAACTGGGATCAGGTCTGGGATCTGGGGCTCTGCACACACACATTCAAAATACTTTTGCTAAGAGTATTCGACATGTTTTCAATTTTTATTTTCATTTTATTTTGCATTTAAATTTGACATGAGTTTTATTTATTTTTTGTTTTGTTTTTAGTTTATTATAATTTATTTTGTTTTTTTTTTTCTTTTTTTTGTGCTCGCTTTGTTGTTGATATCAAATACGATACATGGAATAAGTTTCTCTCGCTTGGCACATAAATTATGTAATATTTCATTTTTCCTTTTTTTTTTTGTGGCCTAAAAAGAATTTTGTTTTTTTTTTTTGGTTTTTCCTCATGTTAAAATTTTTGCTCATTTTCTTTCTTTTTTCTTTGTTAATTTTACATACATTAAATAGTTTATATATATAATTTTTTTTGGGATTTTTTTTTTGCTTTTGTAAAAAATAATTGCTACCTTGCCATAACATGTTTTTCATTTTCATTTTCATTTACTTTCTTCTTGTTGTTGTTTTCTTTGCTCAGCTGCCTTTTGTTGTTGTTGTTGTTGCAGCAGCTGAGAGCTTACAAAAATTATTGTATATTCTTGTTATACTCGATTTTCATTGTTCATTATTATTATTATTATTATTATTATTATTATTTATAATATTTTTCGTGCTAATTATTTGTATTGATTTCGATTTTCGATTTTGGTTTTTGGGCTTTTGGGTTTCAAGTATTCGCATATGAGCTTTAACATTACGAGAGTATGAAATGTCCAAAAATGTTTTTTGTTTTTTTGTTTTTTTGTACACAAAACTTTGAATGTAAATGTTTTTGCTGTAAAGTAATTTCATGCTCGATCCGTATACCCAGATACCATATATATATACATATATAAATATATGCATATATATATCATATACGTAATATCGTTAAATAACACTATCATCATCATCATCATCATTATCATCGATTTACCATTTTCAACTAGTTGAAGATATTTTAGCATATTCCCTCGCTTCTCTTTCGTTCTGTTTTTTCTTTTTCTTTTCTCTTTTATTGTTTACATTTAAATAAATTAACATTTAATTTATTATTTAGGCATCTATTCATGTTAACTATATTATATATATCAAAAAGTTTTACAAAAGTACACAATAATTCATAACAATTTGCATATGCGCGCAATTTGTGCCAGCGGCTCTCGCTTTGAAATGGTTTTCTTTGTTTATATTTTCCTCTCTGTTTTCCCCTTTTTTTGAAAAACGTTTCTGTTTTATTTATTTCTTTTTTTTTATCAATTTCACATTTAATTGGAAATTCACACGAAAATCGGGCCTATGTAAATATCTCATTTATATCTATCTCAATTATTGAAGGACAACAACAGAAATCTACGGAAAAAGAACTCTCAGAAATCAAAGTCAAGAACAGATACGAAAACTCGAAATTCATTGCATACTTTTCTTCAACAGTGAGTGAGTGTGTGTGAGAAGATGTGTGTGTGTGTGTGTGTGTGTGAGTGGATGTGACTGTGCGTTTGTGTGTGTATTTACAAAGGCAAATAGCAGGTTTCTCTTTAACTTGTAGTGAGTGATATGGAAATTAGAAGTGAAAGCTGTTTAAGCTCAGGTGGGAACGAGAAAAGCTTAAGTTTCATTAACGAGCTTTAGAATCAATTTATGACACTAGCTGAAAGCGTAAAGGGCATTAAAAAAGATAACAGTTCGACAGAATTAATCCAGCAATCAAATTATTGAGAGAGAAAAGATATTTTCGTTAAGCTTCAATGTGCTTGAAAGTCTTGAAAAGATAAGAATACAATTTTAATATTAGATTTTCAAATGAAAAGACTCTCATGTCAACAAGAAAGATTGAATAGCAACGGAGAGTATAAGAAGGTCGCTTGAGAACAATCATATAATGCTTAAGCTATTAAGAGAAGAGCTTTTACTCAAGCTGCTGATTAAGAGATGGCAAGCTTTATTAGATTCATCCATTGTCTAACTTATAACATATTAAAGCTTTCATAGGATTAATCAAAAGCTTGAGCTTTAATGTGCTTTTAACCGAAATGTTGCTCTCTTTAATAGAAAATCGCGAAACTCAAGCAGCTTAACTGGATTAATTCATAGCTTAAGTGCAACTTTCAGCTAGTGTTGTGTATACATATACATATAGATATATATATTTAATCATTTTTAGGTAACTACGTCTTCAAGTTTTGTTAACTACAACAACATCTAACATGCCACACTTAATGTGCTGTTTAGGGAAACAGAGATACTTTGTATTTGCTTAAAGTAATGCGTCAATAGTCGGATAACAATGTTTCGTCGAAAGAAAGTTTCTTAAAGTTTTGGGTTCTCAGTACTGCCTGCAGTGCTTTAACCTTAAACAGAAAACATATTGAAAGTTAAATAGAGCGTGCTTTTGACATAGATGAAAAGTAAATGTGAGAGACTTGTGGGTGAGGAGAGTGTTTCTAGATCGGAGTTGAGAGTTGACTTGAGTTGAGTTGAGTTGAGTTGAGTTGAGTTGAGAGTCGAGTCGAGTCGTGTTTTGTTTTTTTGGTGGTATATGCTTAATTCAATAGGCAATTAGTTAATACCAAATACATCTAACTTTTGTTTCATTTAGTAACTAATTATTCTCATATATATATATATAATACTTATATATTATAATTTCTTTATTTCCTTTTGGTTTTTTATTGTTTGCCTATAGGTTTAATTTGTGTATGTACGATAAGTTGTTAATTATAAATATATATAATATATATATTTACGTTCTTCATGTGTATTCTCTTGTTATGTTTATGTACGCTACATAGAGTTAACTTTATTACAAAAATTATTATTATTTTGTTTTATTCATTATTATTATTATTTGTATGCACTATTTATATATAGTAGGTATGTTGTTGTTGCTGTTACTTCTCGCTTGCTTCTCTCTGCTCTTGCATACTATATGTATATATACTCCGTGTATATGCCTAGGCGTTACTTCAGTTACTTGCCCTAAAAACTCATTTATAATTGTATGCATATGCTGCTGCTTCTCGCTTTGCTTCTTTCTTCTATGTTGTTTATGAACCTTAAAATTTAAATTTACTGTGCGCTTTATATTGTTTTTTTTTTCTTTTTCTTTTTCTTTTTTTTTTTTTTTGGTTATACAAAGTTCATGTTTAAAAACTAAATAAAGACAATCTTAGACACATTGTTGGTTGTTACTTGTTCTGCTTCTCTCTCTCGTCGTCCGCTTCTACTCCAAGTTTCTCGCTTGCTTCGTTTCTGCTAACTCGTTTTTGTTTTCTCTTTATTTTCGACTATGTTATAATATTTGATTTTGTTTTGTTTTTGTTTTGTTTTTAAACTAATTTATGTTTTAAGTAAAGTTTTTCCTTTTTGTTTTTATTTTTATTTCGTATTTTTGTTTTGTTTAAATGTTTGAAATTAATTTGATAAGCGGTCTATATGTTCATGTATTTTCAGTGAAATGTGTTTGTGTGTGTGTGTTTTTATTTTCAACAGATTGTTTATTATTATTTTTTTAATATTTTTTATTTTAGTTATTTTTTGCTAATTGTTTTGCGAGCTGTGTTTCATTTTCTTTTAGTCTAAATTTCATTTCGTGTTTTGTGTTTTCTGTTGTTGTTGTTGTTGTTTTTTCGTTATACTTAGCTAGCCTAAAATATTTTTGGTTTTTGTTTTTTAAATTTATTTTTTATCCGCCTTTAAGTTTATAACTATGTATATTCATGTATTCCTCTTTTGGGGTTTCTCTCTCTTCCTCTTCTTCTTCTTCACTATACTTTTTTGTTAAATGTGATTTTTTTTGGGTTTATTTTCGTTTAATGTTTACCTAAAAAACCTATTTTTGTGGCAGTTGTTTTTTGTTTAATTAAATATTAATATTCTTTGTTTCTAGTTGTAATAAAATATGCTATTTGTTGTTGTTTTTTTAGGTTTTTTTTCAATAGAGATTTATAATTTATTTACTTTCATATTTTTTTTTTTTTTTGTTTTTTCTTTTATATTTTTCATTTGAAAGAGGACCATAAATATTTAAAGTGTTTTTTGTTTGCCTTTTTCCTTGCATTTTCCATTTTCAATTTCCTTGCCCATTTATCATTCGCTCTCATTGAATTTTCCTTTCAAAACAAATTGGCAGGCGAAACGACCTGCAAATTTTCTTTGTTATTTTCTTATTTTTTACACTCAACTTGTTTTTTTTGTTTTTTTTTTTTTTAATTAGCTAGCATTACGAGTAATTTTCTAGAGTACGAAATACAATTAATGACGTTTTTCTGTTTTTGGGTTTTTCTTTTCATTTGTTTTTCTTCATTTGTGTTGAACTGCAAATCTCTGTGAAAATTTGCAATGTGTTTCTCTCTGTGTATGTGTGTGTGTGTGTTTCTCTGTTTATCTGTGTGTGTGTGTGTGTGGCCGCATACTTATTGCATGCACTATAAGGCGCCCTTTGAGATGATGGTTGTCGCTCGACCATCGCTGCCTAACCACTTCCATCTCCGCCACCAATCGTTGATGTTGTAGTTGTAATAGTAGATGTAACGGTAATTTCTATCGTACCTATTCCTATCGCTCGTGCAACGTCTGTTTCGTATCTGCGGCTGCAGTTGCAGCTGTATGTGTTTATAGTTAATTATACGACTACGGTCTCGCGATACGCGTAGATAACGCACTTTTCGGCATATCAGCGACAGCCACGACCATAGCCATGGCCAGGCCCATGCCCACGACCATGCCCATTCCCATGGCCACGCCCATTTGTGTCTGTTGTGTGTGGCAGTGAAGCTTGCACTTCCGTTTCCGTTTCCACTTCCGGCTCCGGCTCCGATTCCGATTCCGCTTCCATTTCCATTTCCTTCTCTCTTTCTCTTTCTCGAACTTGGACTCGGACTTGGACTCGGACTGTGCGCCAACAGCTCATGGCAGCTGCTTGGACACGAGTCCACGCGTTCCGCCACCGCCGCCGCTGCCGCCCTCTGGGCACGCCCACTGCAACGCTGACGTGCCGCCCCAGCGCCACAGCTGCTCAGCAGACCGAGCAGCGCGCTCAGCCAGACAAGCAGCTGCGTCGGCGGCGTCGGCGCCACACCGGATGCATAATAGGGTATATCACAGCGGCTGCTCACTGACGGCACCGCCGCACAGCCGCCGGACAGCGCCCGCTCCGGCATCTCGCTGCCCTCCTCGTCGTCGTCATAGTAGTAGACGCTCTCGTAGTTCGCATAATACGGCAGCTGCTCCAGCAAGCCAGTTCCCTGCTCCCCCTTCGTCCGCGAGATGTTCCGCAATGCCAGCGAGACGCTCGCAGCACGTGCATGCTCCCCCGCCGGAGAGCTCAGCGTCAGGGTTATGTTGTGCACCCGATGACCGCTTGAACTCGAGTTGCTGCTGCTGCTGCTGTTCCTGCGGGCGTCGAAGGTGGGCGCAAAGTCCGGGCAGATGGTGCAGATGCCCTCAGTGGGTCCGTTGCAGTAGCTGTAGCAGCAGTCGTTGGGGCCGTAGCTCGACTTCTTCAGCTGTTCTCCAGTCTCCGGTATATTTTGATCTGCAAGTGCAGCGGAATGGGTCAAGCGATGTAACTCATGTGATATACATATATGTGTGGTAATATATCTCTATATAGTTCATATATATCATATATTCAATAATATATTCTTAAGAACAAAATATTTCAAACATTTAAAATTATATTCTAGTTAATAGAAATAAGTTTAGTACTAATAAAGACTTTTAGAATTAATTAAAGAAATAATAATTTTACAGCATAAAATTAATAGCACAATTGAACAGAAATGTGAATTATCGTAGAGATGGTACTATATACAGAAGTTTTATTTCAAAGCTGCATCTACTACTAAAACATATGTTAGAAATAACTAAACTATATTTGTGCAGAATATAGAATTATTGAGAATCACTTTTCGGTTCACGTTTCGATTCACGTTTCGGTTCACGTTTCAGTTCACGTTTCAGTTCACGCGTCGATTCACGTTTCAGTTCACGTTTCGGTCCAGTTGTGTTTCTGTGCCACGCATGCCTCATAAAAGAGAATATCAACAAGCGAATAGAATCCCTTTGACGAATCTTGAATTTGTCAGTTATTATATGAATCACTATTTCTATATCTGATCTAATCAAAGTTAAGAGAAATGGAAAGAACTGAAATCAAACATAAAGCGGTATACCTATACAGAAAACAATTCGTTAAGGAAATTTTCTATTTGTAAAGATTATCTAGAATCACTTTTATAAAAGATATATAGAAATAAATACAATACAAAGTAATTAAAAAAAAAAAAATAATAATAATAAAAATAATGCAAGTATTCTTGTAAATTAAACTCACGTCAAAATATCTCTAATCCAAATCAAAATGTATAATATAAATCGATTGACAGCTTACCTAGGCATACAAATGTCGGCTCGCCGGCATATTGGGTGGGGAGCGCGGGGGCGCGGTCGGCGGGCAGCAGATAGGGGCACTTTTGTTCGACGGTTTGGCAGACGCTAAGGCAGGGTCGAATCCTACGGCGCTTGCGGAACTCTGCCTTGCGTGTTGATCTATGTGGGGAAAATAAGAGAGAGAGAGGTGAAATATGTTAGTCCAGGGTATGCACGAGTCGATCAATATATGTGTGATTTAAGCAACCTCTTTTGTAGTTTTGATATCACTGGATCCGCTGCACTGGGATCCGCATTATTGGCAGTCGATATGAAATTATTGAATTGTTCTTCTTCCTCCTCTCGCTGAGCCGTCGCAGCTCGGCTATGGCTGTTGCTGTTGCTGTTGTTGTGTAACTGGAACTGGAACTGGAACTGGGTCTGGAACTGGTTGTGAACTGGGGCCGGGACTTCGGCGTGGGCCTGGGTCTGGCCAATGCCAACGACATCGTAGAACGCCCGAGCCACCTTCGCAGTCGAGAGCTTTGTTTGCGGCTCAGCGCGGGGCTCATTGTCCTCGTCATGCTGTTGATTAATCTGACGCTCGTTCATGTTATTGCCGTTATTTGATTTATTGTTATTGCTGATTAATTTCTGAGATTTATGCTTGCTGCCGTTGCCCGTGCCACCAACAGCAGCGGCGGCGGCAGCAGCAGCAGCAGCAGCAGCAGCTCCTCCTCCGCCGCCGCCTCCTGCGCCCACAGTTCGTGCCACGCGTTTACTTTTGCCCGCTGGCATTGTCTTTCCAGCTGACCCTCGCGGCGTGGCGAGTTCATCGCTTGGCGCTGACGCTGACGTTGGCGTCGGCTTTGGCGCTGCATCCACATCCTGCGGCTCAGCAAAATACGGCACCAGCGTGCTGCAGACCCAGCGACGATAAGCTTCCTGCAAATACATCGAGAGCAATTGCAAATGCGTTTTATGGTTTATTTGCAACTGGTTATCTTTCACTTTAATCTAAATACTACGCTCGCTGCAAATATTATTTGAGTTCAACTCAACAGCAGCTGTCGAACGGAGAAGGTAAGCTGGAATTGCCAGCAGCTTAAAGTGCTTTATTGTTATAGTTGAGCCAACAAGGCGGAGCAGTGAGGGAAACATGCAAATAAGCCATTTTAAGCCATTTATCAATACACACTTAAGCGGAAAGCTGTTTAATCGTTGCTGTAAAAGCTTCAGCATAATGGGGATATCTTAAAGCTCCTCTTGCCTTTGATATAAAAAGAAGGAAAACAACTTTATGAAAAACTTCTAATTAATTGTGCTTTAAAAGAGCATGTGAACTTTTATAAGGTTTTGATATCATACTTAAAATTGATTTTAAAAAAATAATAATTGTAAAAAAAAATTAAAATAATTTTACTGTTATATTTACACATATTGTAGTAAAAACTGTGAAATAAAATACAATAAATAAATATAAAATTTATTCATTCACTTAGCCAGTTGAATCTTAAGCCTGAGCCAGAACAGCTCGTCATTGTGGCTTAGCGCGCTAATAGCGCCGAGTTTCTAATCGCATGAGTTATGCCAAAGCAATCGGATTCGATTTATCATTGAGCGCGACTGAGCTGCCCCCAGCCAGGCGGAGCATTTGCCTGGCATCGAATGAACCAGCGAAAGAGCGAACGAATGAAAAAGCGAACGAGCGAGCGAACAACAACAAGAACAATTAGGTTTGTTGAGTGCGTGGCACATTGCGTATACGTGATTTATGTGCTTGTGCGTTGGCTGCGGTTATTTTTGATAGAATTTCAATGGGGGCCAGGTGGAAGGTGGGAAGGGACAAAGGAGTCAGAGGGGGGGGGGGAGTGGTCTGAGCAGAGCTTAAGTTAAATTCAATTATTACAGCTGTGTTTGCTGTGTTTTCAGTTTTCCGTTTGCAGTTTGTTTTCAAATTTGAAATAATTGCCATAATTCTGCATTATTCTCGCCAGCATCTTGCAACATTATGTTGCACTTTGTGGCACTTTGGCCAATCAACTGGCAGCTCAAATATTTACTTTGTGTATGCCTTATGCCTGTGTGTGCCAGCAGCTGCCACTGAACCAAATAAAATCCAGCTAAAGTCAGGGAAAAGCTCCAGCTCTAAGTGCCTTCAGATATGCAAATACAACAGATGGAATGCGGCAGGACACGCCAGGATACGGCAGGACACACTACATTTGACGGCCACACAAGGAGAACAAATGGAATTTCGGTGTGTCCAATGGAGCTGGGAATTGCCAGCTAACAGCTGACAGACACACACACACACACGTTCACACACACATACGCACACACACACATACAGTCACTCATACACACTCACACACACAGCTCTTGCCCATGACATTTGTTTAGCTCACACCTCACGAATGGCCACCAAAAAGCTATCTGGCTTGTTTGATACAGAGTATGCCGGACTGACAGTTACCCTGTAATCAGTTTAGATTTGTTGATGATATAACTAAAACTTACTTTAATAAGTTTTACAATATTGATCGATTTCAAGACAATTATCGACAAATGAAAACAACAAAGCTTCAATGTTTATAGATTTAAAACATTAACTTTCGATAGTTGAACGTATTCCTATCTACAAAGTCTAATTATTTACAGGGCAATAAAATTGAGCCAAAAATGCAAACAAAATAGAAAATAAAGACTAAAAAACTATATTTACATATGTACATATATACAATCATATACATATATATATATTATATATATATTCATGCATATATTACAGATTGAACGTTTAGTTTTTGCCCATAAGAGTCAATTTTGCTGACAAATCCAAGTGCAGCCATGCAATATGTGATAAGGTAGGAGAGTGAGTGTGTGTGAGAGCGAGAGAGAGAGGGAGAGTGAATCGAGCCACAGACAAGTTTGATGCTGGCTTAAACTAAAGGCTCAACAAAATGGAATAACAATTCGAGTAAATATTTTCGCTCGAATTTGGCAATTAAAAGCATAAAACATAAAAAGTCAGAAGATAAGAAATGTTTATTAACTTTTGCATAGAGTTTTACATTTTATATTTATGTATTTAATTGAAAAATGAAAATAGACATTTTATTTGTCGAAATCTATGTTTAGAGTTGCACGAATTTAGATATATTTTAAAGGTTTTTAATTTAGACAATGAAATATTTAGAAACAATTGCCGAAGCAGAAGTCTGCTGAAACTGCAAAAAACAAACAGTGAGAGAGACTTGTATATGTATCTATATAAATATATATGTCAGTGGGCGTGGACTGTTTGTGTAGTCGACAAAAAAGGCAACAGCCGCAAGTGAGCAAAGGTATTCCTTATCTACGCAGCGCCATAAAGCGAGACAAGGCACCAAATTATTATTTAATTACGAAAAGTATTTTTCATTAATGGCAGACAGAGAGAGAGAGAGAGAGGGAGACAGGGAGCTGGGGAGACAGGGAGAGAGAGGGAGCCATACATAGCAGGGCAAAGTTCAGTACACGAGAGTTGTACAAAGTGCAACGTCTGTTTGGGGCACAACTCAATTAGTGGCATGCAAATGGGCGCAACAAACGCAGCGGCTAATTGGAGGCAATTATATGAGTTAACAAAAAAGTGAAATTCAAGTGAAATATAGGTGAAATTAAATTTCTTTTTTTTTTAAATATAATTTTGTTGACGGTTTGAAAAGTTGAAATTGAGCTGACAGCGAAACACGTCGGAACGATTTGGCCAGCCATGGCTCAGGGCATTAAGTAAAGATAACCATAGACTCCACACACGCATGCAATATATGTATGTGTGTGTGTGTGTGTTGGCCCAAAATCCATTTAAGCTGCGCCTTCATTTAAATGCCAGGCGCAAAAGTCATTCACTCTGTAGAGCCACCGCAGACAGCCCACACCCACGCACGAACCACCCAGCTCTGACAGCCACTGCCACTGCCTGCTGCTGCTGGTGGTCAGGGTGGTTGGGGTGGTTGGGCTGGTTGGGCTGGTTTGCCGGCTTTGCCTGGTTTGCCCGGCTGTTGGCGGTTTGCTGCGTATGTCTGAATTTTCGTTTTCGTCCATTACTTTGACATGCAACGTGCTGCAAGGGCACCGAAACGCCAAGCTATGCAGCATATTGATGCGCATCAGTTACTCATGTGCCAGCCCCTACGCTCTACACCCCATACCCTCCCCCTACACCTACACCCACGCGAACCCTTAACCTGACCCTTGGCCTGCGCGCGTTTGATTGGCCGTGTGGATTTTACATGCCAAGCGTGGCAATAAGCGAAGGGAATCGACAGGAATCTCCCTCTCTCTGTGTGTGTGTAGGGATAAAGTGTAGGGGAGTGTTGGGGGTTGGGGTTTCGAGGTTTCAGGTTTGGTGAGATGCAGCCAGGCACTGTGTTATATTGAAAAATGCAATATTTGGTTAATGATGCATGCCGCAGACGCTGCGACGTGCAAAGTTTTCACAGACACGCGTTGCGCGATGCTTTTAAACGATTTTCCAATCGAAAACAATTAATGCGACGATAGAATTTATAATCTATATATATGCATATGTTTATCAAGTAATTTGTGCTGGCTGATTGACTTGCAGAGAGGAAAAGAGAGCTAAGGAAGGAGATGGCAGAAAGAGGGTACGATGGAAGGAGATGAAATGTTTGTATTAATAGCGACTTTCTATGTGGGACATGGATACAAGTAGGTTAATAGAAATGGAATTGATTGAGAGGCACAGCAGCTGAGTTACATTTGTATAAAGCGCCTTACTGTGTGATTCTCAAGAATCTTAGTGCGAAATTCGCACTGCGAATACAGACTTTTACTAATCTAATATAAGATGTGATATACATTCTATGATTACATAGTAAGTTATTTTAACGGAGAAAGGAGTAAATGAAGCGCCCTTCTATGCGAATCTCATAAATGCAAGTATACCAATAGAATGAACAGTTTAACTGATTACATATAAATGAAGCTAAAACGTATTTATGAATATGATTCTTATAAATTCAAATAATATAAATGTCTTTTCTTTGCTCCATATATAAGCTTATATATCAAAAAATATCTGCATTTAGCATATATCTTCAATCTATCTTGGACCTCCCGGTCTTAAAAGATATAAAAACAAATCACTGACTACGGGGCCAACGGCTACTGGTTTATATTTTTAAATGGGTTAAAGTTGAAGCTAAGGTCAGACGACGCTGGCGATTGTTGTCAGCGGCGAGAACAAAGAAATCGCTGAAACCTTTGCACTGTGCGCTCTGTCAATGACCTGGCAGCCAATCATTAAATTTCTTTTTATTTATTTTTTGATTTGAAAAAGAACACACACACACACCCTGGGACATAAAAGTTAATGGACGGCCAGCAGAATGGCCTTTATGTTTGACAAATCTAGCAGACATTGTGGCTGCAAGATTTACGAGCTCGCATTCTACGAATAACTATCATAATTTCATGTGCTATTGAACTGTTATGCAGACAAACAAAGCAAAGTCTCAATTGAGTCAAAGTCAAAGTATTCCAAGTATGCTATAAAGATCTATAAATAAATTGTTGCCCCGACGGCTGAGTCACAAAAGCGTTTGCTATAATGCGTAAATTGTTGGATTTGATGCAAGAAACGCTCTGGCGGGCTTAACATGTGGTTTGACATGCATGTTAATTGGAATGTTTAAGGTTATGCTGGGGCATACAATAGAAATGTTTGCTGTCTGTGAAGCGATTAACCTGAAAATAGTTTATTATAATGAAGAAATTGTTGGTTATAGTGCAATAAGGCCTTAACATGAAGTTTGATATGCATGTCAACTTGCAGTTTAATTTTGATGGAGGATGCAGTATTAGTATGACTGTCTGGTAAGCTTTAAGCCACAAAATAGTTTGATATAATGTAAGAAGTACTTCAAAGCATTTATCATGCAGTTTGACATGCATGTTAAACTTTTTCTTAAAGGTAATGGTGTTATTTTTCAGCTGTAACACTGAATCAGTCAAAAGCTTGAATTTTTCTTAAATAAGTTCATTAGAAACCCTTAACATGTACTTTGACATGCGTGTTAACTTGTCTGTTAACGATATTTCAGCTTTTATAGGGAATGAAATTGGTTAAACTAGACAAGGTTTACATGAAAACATGTTTGCTCTTGCCTATCAGCTTGGTATCTTTCAACTTGAACCACTCCATTTATAGAACTTTACACTTAAACTGTTTGCAAATGAAAAGTAATTTATGAAAATTGTTTGCCAGCCAGTTAGCTGTAAATGGGTAATAAAAAATATATTTGCAATATTTTCTTGGCAACTTTCTATGGCCATAAAACTAATTTCCATTTTGTCAGCTTTTGGGCTTGGACTGCATTGTTAAGGCACAATTTGCCTGCTGGACAGTGTAAACACAATGACCATTCACACACACACACACACACACACACACACAACATAATCAACTTTGTTTGCTTAGCATAGCAGAGCGCACTCGCCCCTGACTTCCAGACTTCGCCTCGCACTCCTCCAGCTAAGCAAAGGTCTCACTTATTTTTGGTACATCATATCGGGGTTCAAGTATTGCCCCAAGCATTGGCCAGCCATTGGACGAGCAGCATAAATATTTTATGGATTCCTAAGCGTACTCGCTGCTGCTGCTGCTGCTTCAATTTTGCTTGGCTTTTTTTTTTTTTTGAGAGGGTTCAAATGGCTGCGAATCGGAGCAACACATGCCATCAAAATGAGCCACACTAAAGTGGTCAAGTGCTCAATGAGTGGCGAGCAGGCGGGTTATATGCGCATTTTAATACACTTTCACTACAGACTGGGGAATGGGAGGTGGTAGGGGCAGTTTCGGGTCAGACGCGTTATGGAACCGCTACGTGACCGAAATTGGACAAAGATTTGGCGCACGACCAACAAACACCAGATGCACTAGTCGTAATATTGTAACATCAACTGGGAGCAAGTAATGTAATTGATATGGCACACAAACACACACACACACACACACACACACAAACACACACAAACACACACACATATATACATATATATACACTCTAGTCGTATGTATGCAAATCAGTTATGATTTGATTTGTGCGATTGCAGTAAATTTTTGGTTACAACGCAGCTTTACCGCTACACTATATATATATACATAACATATATAATATATATATGTATGCATACATATTTATATATACAATATTATAGTTATATACGTATATATTTGTGTGCAATTTGCATAATGGCGTCTGGCAGCAGCATAAGCGAAATTTCTCTACCGCCCATAAAAGTATGCTACACTTTTGCTCTGCCATTTTTTCGTTTTCTTCTGAATACGCACACAAACAAACAGAGAAAAACACACACACATACACACACACATATAAACACAGATGAGTAAAATAATAAACGTTGATTTTTAAAGCTGTTGAAAATTAATTTAAAAATCGCTTCACTCGCTGCATTAATGCAAATGCGTCTGCGAAATCGTTGCAGATTTTTGTCTCTACGTGACTTTTCACATCAATTGAATGGAACGCTTTGGCCGCTTTCGGCTTAATTGATAAACGATACAATCAAAAGACTTTGAGCAAAACTGATTTATCGGCATTGTGACAGCTTAATCATTATGCAATTATATAATTTCCATACAATCTCGTAATTATAATTACTTTTATATAATAAAAGGGCAAAGTTAAGACTAATTATGATTTAATTATAATGTAATTATAATTACTTGAATATAACTAGATCACATACAATAGCTAACTGAGAGTATTATACAATAAAAAATAAAAATAAAAAAATAATAATATTAATGGATATGATATAGTATAAGCATAATATTATGTATAATATATACAATGAAAATATAGTAGACATAAGTACAGTATATCTTATTTGAAAATGCTTGGCTAGCTATTAATATAAACGTATTCCTATAAGCTATTTCCTATCTCTTTACACTGTCAACCCCCTAAATCTACCTCGTATCACTCCAACATTAACAAACGTCACAATTCCGCAATTATCTCCTCTAAATGCCCTAAATACACTAGATATGCTGCCTCAATTAATTCATTTCATTACACATTATTTGCTTATTCAATTCCTAATTGTGTTGGACAGTGTAAGTTACGAGCTAAACACATTTTCCAACTGATTTTCATACACAATCCTAATTAAAATCCAAATGGAAAATGCTTTATGTGATAATTTGCATCATATCATCTCTTTAATATATTTACAGAGCTGTGTGGGTGTGCGTGTGTGTGTGCAGGATGTAACTGCTGCGTGATAGGTATACTAAATATATATATATATAAATTATGTATTATATTATACATAAATTCCGACACTTGTCCGGGGTCTACATATCCGTCATAAACACTAAACTGAAAATGAGGCACAAAACAAAACACACACACATACACAAATACACTCTCATACACACAGTCGCGCATATATAACGTTAAATTTTCACTTAAAAATGCAAATTTGACCAAGCGCGTTATAAAAACACAAAAACCCAACACACACACACACACACACACAGTGGCTGTTGTTTGAATGTGTGAGTGTGTGTGTGTTGGGTACATTAACAAAACATATAAAAAAGCATAAGTAGAGCAGGGCCAGTCAGAAGTTGGGGCTTTGACATTTTCACTTAAGTTCCTCAGCTATAAAAAAATTGCTGCAAAAATTATGATGCGAGTTGCCTGCCATTTTGAAGCTATCTCAACAAGTTCAGCGTTGTAGACTTAAATGTTTGTTAGTTGCTTTTTTCTGCATTAAAGATAATTGCTCTGTATTTCAAGATCTTCAATTCTATCTAAAATTAATGAAACACAAATAACTTGAGGAGCTGAATCAATTGAGGTATAGAAATTTGGCTAATTTTAAATTATTTAAAAAACAATCTATAAAAATTTCAAAATATGAAGTGAGAAAATTGTAGTCGGCCATAAGGCTCTGCTACTCCATAATAAATAAATAATTATGGGATGAGTTATCGAATATTTATGATAAACTCGCACTGCGCATGGTATGCACAAGTAGACATATAAAATTTCAAATCTCTAGCTTTTGTACTTGCGAAGATCTCTGCGTTTACACGGAGGGACGGACATACAGCCAGGGCTATATTAACTATACATTTATACTTTTGGGGTGTGGCACTTTTGGGGTTTATCTATCAGATATCGTATACGATATACACGATATATTGTAGACATGAAAATTTGAATCGAGTCCAATAAGTTTAAACTTCTTTCAATTAGAAGATTCTTTAATATGCATATTCTTCTGCTTAAACACATTTAACATTAATTTCGGATAAATTGGCTTATTTATGAAACAATTGTTTTTGAACAACAATTGCAGTAAATTGGCAACATTTGATGAAGAACTCATGAGCAACATTCAATGCATTGTTGTGTCGAGAGCACTCGACAATCATATAGAAATATGTATATTCATATATATAGATATATGCACATGTTCATCTGAAATCATATAAATGATAATTAAAGCCAACAAGTACGCGCGCGAAACACTTTAAGCTGCCCTCGTGCCCTCATTCACAGCACTTTGCTGGACACGTTAAAGCTGCTGCTCGCAGCTTAACAAGTTGGCATTTTGTGTGGCGGATTTTGTGGCTTTTAAATTTCGCGTCCGAGTTGCACTCGAGTGTTGCACGTAGCTGCCCAGAGAGCAAGAGAGAGAGAGTGAAAGAGAGAGAGAGGGGGACAGAGCGACTGGCCTTATGCGCTGCAGCACTCGACAAAGAAGACGAAGGTAACACGTGACCGTGTGGCAAACAAAACAAACGAGGCAATGAACCAGCATCCGCAATGTGCTTGCAACGTTGCAGCAGCAGCAAAAAAATAAAAAGGAAAAACTAAGCGAAAGAAAATATACACAGAGACAGAGAAAGACAGAGAGAGAGAGAGAGTAGAACCCAAAGCAATGTGGAGTGGGGCAGAATATGGTTTGAAAAATAAAAGTTTATCCTTGTACCAAAAGCATTACTTGAGAGTGTGTGAGTGTGTTCGAGTGTGTGTATGTGTATGTGTGTGTGTGTGTATTGGCTGTAGCAGCGCTTATTGCCAGAGCCAATGCGACAACACGTGCCACAGTTGGTCAAGTGCGTTGCTGCCACTTTATAGCCAGCATGTGCTGGTTAACAAACCAAAGACAGACACACACACACACACACAAACACACACACTCACACTCTCACATATATATACTCTTAGCAAAAGCTGTTTCATTTTGTAATTGCATATAGCTAACATCAAGCCAGCATCAAGCTCGCATCAAATTGGCCACTGGGATGCAGCATCAACTGTTGTCCAACTTTTTGGATGCAGTGCCATTAAAGCGTAAATCGAAACCAAAGCATTCCATTTATTACAGACTCGCTCTCTACTTAACTAAAGACTGGCAGCAGGCGGCGGCGTCTGACACCTGATCAAGGGCGAAATTGTGCAAGAGTTGAGCGAGCGGCAAACTGGGCTGCAAAGGAATCCGGTAATAAGACGGTGCAGGTTATCAGAATTGCTGGAATTGCAGCTAACGTCAAGGCAGACATAACATTTGTACGCAGTTGGCAAAGCCAATCAATGAGCAGTGTTGGAAAATGAAGCAGGGAAGACGAGAAAGTGAATGGGAAAAAAAGGTAGTTGAAGACAATTTAGAGAAAATTAAAAAGGATAAAGGGAATACCTAGATATGACATTAGAGTACCTGCAAATGGCAGCATCATTCAATGAACAGTGTTGGAAAATAAGCCATGAAAGCATTCTGACTTTAAATATATTGTAGAAGAGTTGACAAATTTTCGATACTGAGAGTTGAGGCATATGAAAGAGATTAAGTTTAACTAATGGCAACGCCATTACATTAGGGTTGTAAAATAATCAATAATGCTTTACTAATGCATTAATGTCATAGTCATTTCAACTATTTAAAAATGTTATTTTAAACACCTCTCCCGTTCCTGTAATCCACCGACTACTGTATTGATCTAGGCCCTGCTTTAGCCTTAGAGTCAGCCCTTTTGCCATGTTGGCTAACGTTTAAAGCATTTGACATCATTTGACAGGCGACAACTTTGTTCACATTTGCGTTAAATACGCGCTATAAAAATAAGAAACTGTTGCAATAACATTGTCTTTGCATCCCTCTCTCTCCCTTTCTAACTCTGTGTGTGCAATGCCAAAGGGCAACATCAGCAGCAACAGCAGGAGCAGCAGCAGCAGCAGTAGGAGCAGCAGCCAGTGGGATGCCACACAAAGAGCTATTAACTGGGCCTTAGACAGAGGACATGGTTAATAGGTAGAGTAAACTTTGAGGAGGAGAAAAATGGGCCGGAGATATTGCAACAGGCTGACAGGATGACGAGCAGCAACAGTGGAAAGTGCAGCAGCACCAGCAAGCGGAGTTAGTAGTAGAAAAAATAAAAGTAATAGTAGAAAGTGCAACAGAAGGATTTGAGCCAACAGGATAAACAGCAGCAATGGGACTGGCATCAACAGCACTGAAAGGAAAAGGAAGACCAATGAGAAGCAGCTAGAGCTGGAGATTGAAAAAGATCAGCTGCAGCTGATGTTGAAATAGGAGCAGAACAAACGGAATGGGAGCAGCTGGAGGAGGATGAGAATAAACAGTAAAGATTACGAATATATATACAAAATAAATAGATGCAAGATAATTAGTAAGAGAAAAGGATGGAGAAGAGGCAGCAAAAACAATGAGGATAACAGCAAACAGAAGAACAAGAGCTTCAGAAAAAGTAGTGAAGAAGATAAGGCTAGGGGCAAATGTTGTAAGAGTTTTAGGCTTCGCTACAAAGACGGTGCAGCAAAAGCAGAAATTAGCAAAGAAAATAGTAGTAGAAATAGCAGCTACTACAGTAGAAAATTGTAGCTACTCTTTTTTCAACAATTTAGTTGTAGTAGTAGGTAGCAATAATAGTAGTAGATAGTATATAGTAGCTAATAGAAGTAAAAGTAGTAGATAGTATATAGTAGCTAGTAGCAATAGTAGTATGTAGTACGTAGTAGCTAGTAACAGTAATAGTAGTAGATAAAATAAAGTAACTAGTAGCAGTAGTAGTAGTATGTAGTACGTTGTATCTAGTAGCAGTTGAAAAGTAGTAGTAGTCGACAGAGAGTATATTGTAAAATAAAGTAACTAGTAGCAGTAGTAGTAGAATGTAGTACGTAGTAGCTAGTAGCAGTAATAGTAGTAGATAAAATATAGTAACTAGTAGCAGTAGTAGTAGTATGTAGTACGTAGTAGCTAGTAGCAGTAGATAGTATATTGTAGCTAGTAGCAGTAGTAGTAGTATGTAGTACGTTGTAGCTAGTAGCAGTTAAAAAGTAGTAGTAGTCGACAGAGTTAGTAGAAGAGTAGTATTAGCAAGTAAAGGCAGTAAGATGTCACTAGAAAACGTAGCAGAAACGGCTGCAAGCAAGAAAAACAGCAGTTAACATAATCCGAGACGAATTGAATGAGCAAACAATAGCAGCAAAGGGAAGCAGCAATAGCAAAAGGAGCAGAAGAATCATTGGGTAATCAGCAGCAGATGAATAAGTAGCAACAGTAGCAGACAGCATTAGCAATCGGAGCAGATGCGGCGCAAAGAGTAACGAAATATGGAAACAATGGGAGCAGTAGCTGTGCCTCACATAAGGCATAGGATGACACAGAGTAACAGTCAAGGAAAAAGGATAATAGTAGTAGGAGAAGCAGCAGTGGGACAAGCAAATAGCATTAGCAAAGGGAGCAGCAGCAGCAGCAGCTCAAAGAGTAGCAGAAGTGATGGCAATATCATCAATGACTTTGCCACACATGTGACCCGACTGCCACAGGTTATCGAAGGACTCAGTCACAGCCAGCAAAAAAAAAAAAAGAGAAGGAAGTCCTGGCAATCAGGCAGAAAAACTTGCGATAAAAACGAACAGAGCGAGAGAAAGGAGAGGAGGGAGCGAGCAAGAGAAAGAGAAACCGAATCGTGAAAGCAAATGCAACCGAATTATTGCCGCAGTCAAGCGCAATTGATGTGCGTTTAATGTGCAACAACAACGCTTTAAATTTTAATTAAACTCTCGTGCCGGAGTCAAAGAGAAAGAGAGGGAGGTAGGGATGGGAAGCAGGGGTGTGAGTGAAAGGGAAGTGCTTAAATATTCTCAGCTGCATAATTGAAATGCCACATGGCGCAGTCAACAGCATTGAAATGCGACGAAGCTGCACAGCCAGCACACACACACATACGTGTATGCCACACACATGTCACACCCACACACACACACACACACACACACACTGCCCCTGCACTAGTTCTGTTTACAACTGGGCGCTCAGCCTGAGGCAAAGCTCGCACATTGTCAAATCGCAGACGCCTTTCCCGGCAGCCATCAGCGACGACTGCGACGACGACGACGACAATGCAAGGGAAACGCGCAGACAAACAAGGACTCCAAAGGGGGAGGGCAGTGGGTGGAGGGGGCGTTTCGGCTATCAGTAGCGCCTGACTGATTCAGACAACCGGACGGAAACTGCAAAATAAACTAAACACTGCATTTATGCAAATAAATAGCAATGCGATAGATATATACATATATAAATATATTCTATATAGCTATAACAAAGGGTTGAGGAGGAAGAAGAAGATGAAGAAGCAGCTGAAGCTTAGCAGGCGACATGTGTGTGCCTGAGGGGTGCAGAAAGCTAGCGAAGGCAGTGAACGGAAAAAGTAGATATATTGGACACATATTATACAGAAGTTCGAGATAAATCGTTGAACAGCAGAGCGGGAAATATTTCTGATTTATAACTTAATTCCTTAGCAAGTGCAGAAAGACGATGCCAAAAAGGCAAATTGAAAAGGGGCGTGCAAATCAATTTATATGTCAACTTATGTTAAACATACTGACCCAAGTAATATATTGAAATGGCGATAGAAATTTTAGATTGAAAATAAAATCATAAATGTAAAAATTAATATATGATAATTTAGAAAATTGGTAATTTAGATAATAGATAGGTCGGACAATTTTCAGAGTACATTCATATAATTTAATATATTTAAAATTTGCATTTGAATATTTTTTAAAATTATGATATAACTGTAAATATTAGTTAAGGGTACTCTACCTATTTAATTAAAAATATATTTTATATATTAAATTTAAGTATTATTATATTTTATCATAAAATTTATCATAAAAATAATTTATCAGCCAATTTTAATTTTAAACTTTTGATTTTGCAGCTCATATATTCTAGTATTCTTACATACTTTCTCATACCCACAAATTTCTCGCAGTGCAGCTCTGTCGCTCATATTTATAAAAGGATTTAAGAGCAAGATATTAAATTTCCAATGAAATCAATCCGCTTGAACTCAAATACCCATGCACACACACATGTGTGTATATAGTACCTACATACACCCACACACACACATACATGCATACGATATATAGTATATATTTATTCATTAAGCGTCTGAGTCATTCACAACTCATTACATGCACACACACACACACAGGCAGAGACAGAGAGAAAGCCGAAAGTATGAATGACACTAATACGCAGCTACAGATACGCACACACACACACACTCGTATATGGGCAGACAATCAGACAGTGGATGTTGAGTATTAGACACGTATGACGTCAGCTTATGCATGGCATAGACCAAACAAAACAACAACAAGCGACAGCATTTAAACTTCAAGTGGGACAACAACAGCTATAATAACAACAACAACTACTACTACTACAACTACAGCAACAAAGGCGTCAACGAGTGAGACAATCGCCGACAGTTGAGTGTTTTGCCCGTTATACGTTGTCTTTGTTGCTATAAATGCGCGGTCTGGCCTGGCACTCTCCCTCTCACACTCGCACTCACACTCGCACTCCCATTACATTGCTCGTTTTTCTTAACAGTTAACAGTTAGTGCTGCCTTCGCCATTCACCCATTCCCCTCCACACACATTTGCACATTTATCCATTTTTGGGTTCATTCCGGTTGGTTCTGGTTCAATTCGGTTTGGTTTGGTTTTCACTTTGCCAACTGTTCGCCTAGCTTTGTCCTTTTGTCTAGCTGATATGCGCCTGTCATTACATAAGACAGCGAGTTAGACAGAGTCAGCGCGAGTGCGTAAGCCGACTGAGTGTGTGAGTGCGAGCGAGAGCGTCAATTTAAATAAATGCTTTGAAGCGCACTAAAAGCGATTTATCTTTGTCGATTGTGGATTACGAACATGTTTTCCAAAACATTTTTCATATTGTCCCTGCGTGTGTGTGTGCGTATGTGTGTGTGAGAGAGAGATTGCGTTACTGCGTTGACTGACAAGTCTTTGTGCAAACAGCAGCAGCAGCGGCAGCTCCCTTTGGTTTCGGCTACTCTTTGCCCACACTCTCCCGTCTCTCTCTCTCTCTCTCTCTCCCGCCAACTGCCCAGGCGGAAGGCAATGCATGCGAATTGCACTGAAAATCACATGCTCAGCCCGCCCGCATGGCAAACAAGTTGAAGTTATCTTTCGATAACTTTTTAACTGTAATTTTGTTATTGTGTGGAGCTAATTGAGCTGTTATCCAAATTGACAGCTGATTTAATGCTTGCCAAAGCACTGCCAAAGTAATGTGTTTCACTGATTTTATCGCCTTCACTGTTCAAGCGAGATTTCAACTGGGTTCCGTTCCTTTCCCTCGCTCTCTCTGTGAGTGTGTGTGTGTGTGTGTGGGTTTGTCTGTCTCTGTGTCTGCTTTGTCTGTGTGTCCTGCTCATCAGGTTTCGTTTTATTGATTAATCGTCTGCCTCTGCTGCTGCTGCTGCTGCTTCACATTAGCAGCATTCGCTGCACTGCGCCATAACTAACAAAGTCTTTTGTCCGTTGTCATGCCCCTCGTGCCCGCCCCTCCCTCCGGCCCTTTCTCATTGTTCCCTTTTTTTTGTTGCTTCTGCTTTCTTCTAATGCTCATTCGCATTTTCATTTTCATTTGCATGCGGCAACAGCCGCAGCAGTGGCCCACGCAGCGTATACGCAATTTAGCTGCTTGTCGCCTTGTCGAACAGATCCGTTGTTCCATTCCCATTCTCATTCCCATTCCCATGCCCAATGCCATTTCCATTCAGTAAACGTGCCGCGCGCTCGTCGCCCACGCAAAAGTCGATAAATTATTAGATTGTAAATAAAGCGTGAGTGGGGGGTGGGGTGTTGCGGGATGGGGGCCATTTACTTTAGTGGGCGTGGCATTAAGGTAGGCAACAACGGCTGATGTTGATGGCAGGCAAAAAACTGGCGTAAAAGAAAAAGATTATTGGGTAACCGCAGCAAAGTTTTTCTTTTGGCTTTACGCAGCCGGCGCACATGTGTCCAAAAACCACAAAAAAAAGAAAGAAATGAGCAAGAAGCAGAAGTTGAAGTTGAAGAAGAAGAAGTAGAAGCAGCAGCAGCAGCAGTAAAAAAAAAACAGTGTCGAAAGCTATACAAATACAGGCAATAGTTGTGAGCTCGTGCCTGTGTGTGTGCGTGTGTGTGTGTGTGTCAGCTGTCGCCAGCTGTAGACAACAACAGCAGCCTAAGCAATACATGTATATGTGTGTGCGTGTGCGTGTGTGTTCACATAAGTGAGAATGCGTGTAAAGTGTGTGTAATCAATCATTTATGAAATTACGCTACTTCCGCTTTTGACAATTTTCCTTTCAACATGCCGTCCCTGGCTAAACCCATGCAACGCCTACACACGACCTGATCCCTGCCTCTGCCTCCTGCCCCCACTACCCCACAAGCTTATGTCCTATCGGCGATGACGTAAGTGTCTTTGTAATATGTAAAATGCAAATTCACACACACACACACGCATAAACATTCCTTCAGCTTCTCTCTGTGTGTGTGTGAGCTTGTCGAAATCTTCGATGTGGCATAGATTATGATGATGCCCAGGAACAGAATGCGATAAAAAAAAGAACAAAAAAAAAAAAAATAAATAAAGAAAAGAAAAGAAAAGTTTTGCCTAACAAAATAAAATAAAATAAAATAAGATAAAGAGCCACACGCAGCGACAGCTGAGAAAAGTGTTAGCAGAACGACACCCAACAACGACCAATGTAGGTATGTATATATACACACATCTATATATACATATATACATTTTATAAAAAGGCATGTAAAATTTGATATATAACCTTGAACCCAAACCGTATGAACTTTGACCTCAGTTGCGAGTTGAGAAATTTAATAAAAAAGAAGTTAAAAAAAAAACATTAGCAGACGCAGAGTAATCAGCTCTATATGATAGATTCAGATAATAATTATACATATAATTCTGAAATACTTTGTTAATATTCATTTATATTCCAAAATGTATACCTAAACTGCTCAAACGCCTTTCAATATGTCTTAATAGTAATTAGACAAGAAGCTTGTTGAAGAATCATAAAACTAAACCGCACTACAAATGAAATAAAATACAAAATACCTATGTAAAACTTGTAATTGAAACAAGGAAATTTGTGAACAATGAAATTTGAAATTGAACTGAATTTATTTCATAAATGATGAAATTCAATAATATGTAAAGTATTTTCTAATGTTAGTTGATTCAAAGTTGTTTATTTAAGAAACAAATTCTATAGAAACGAGATATAGGAGACGCATGGAATGAATATACTCAGTAAAAAATAATATGAAATAACTGCTTTTCTGAAAATAGAAAATAAATTGAATAGTTCGAATTAAATTTCAGTGAAACTTATTAAATTGAAAAGGTTCTGGTTCCATAGATAAATTTGAAAATTAAAACAAAAACTAAAAATTTATAAAAATAAAAACAAAATATTTACAAATGCCAATTCGTTTTAGGAATGAGTGGAAATGAAACAACATACCTTTGAGCGCAAAAAAATCACAGTTATAACTATAAAAACCAAAAATTATTGAAATATTTCCAACTACATTTAACTAAAAATTGTTTTTAAATTCTTTATAAAGGCTAAAAAAAAAAAAACAAACATTGTAAAAAGCGAAAAACTTTTGCGTGGAATTCAACATTGAAATACGAGCAGCCAAAATAGTTGCCGAACGTTGTTGGCCCCGTTTTAATGGTTGGCCAGAAGAAGCAGTCGCCCCTAAAGGTATGCAATGTGAATTTAATGTGTGTTTTGACCACGCTTGGAGCCAGCTTCTATATGGCCATCAACTAATTTGCGTTTATTTGACCATCAAAAGAGTCGTAACCCAAATATGAAAATGGGTTAGAGGTGCGAGTGTATGTGTGTGCGTGTGTGTGTATGTGTGTGTGTAGCGCCTTTGGCAGTTATGGGGCCCTGCGGTTGGCCGCAATGTCAGGCGAGAGTCCTTTTGACTAATTAGACGACTTGCGGTGAACGTAATCATAAATACACACACAGCAGTAATTATGATATGAGGGCCAACAACAACAACAACTTGGCATATATATACATATAATTATATATACATATATATATTATATATACGTATATAAGGCTGGCTTGCCTAAGCTGTCGAGTTAATTAATTTAAAACTGGCCCAAACTGCAGAGCCTCAAGTATTAGGCCTCGCGTCTTGGCCATGTGCAAAGCCTGTCTCTCTCGCTGCTCGCTGCTCGAGCAGCAGCCCAACTGGAAGCCTCTGTGTCTCTGTCCGTATGTGTGTGTGTGCGTGTTGTTTTCTTCTTTTTTTTCCTTTGCTTTTCTTCTTTTTGCTTTTTTGGCAATTGGAATTGGACGCTGAATGTGGAGCGCAGCGCGCGCAGTTGAAATTTCAAAAACTAGCGACTGGAAAAGCCAAAAAGACTTTTGACAAACGCAACTAAATTAAATAACAAATACAAATAAAATATTGCTAAATAAAACTAGAATAATTTCTACACGCATTTAAAAATATATTTCATATATAATTTATTATAATATTTGCTTTGTACACGCACAGTAAATAAAATTCCTACAGCTCAACTTATATAAACGACGAAGGAAAAAAAAAATGAAACAAGCAGAAAAACGTTGCAGAGCCTCGAATGCTTCGTGTCATGTGGGAGCCAGCGCTGAATAGCGTAAGAGAGGCGGGAACGAGAGCGTGAGAGAGCGCGCGCCAAGCAGCTGACAAGTAAACGAGCGCGCGCTCTCTGACTCTGACTCTGGCGCGCTCTCGCTGTCGCGCTCTCTCGGTCTCTCTTTGCATCACCTGATTTGCACAGCAGTCGCGTTTCGAACTAGAAACATGTTAAGGCTGCGGCTGCTGTTAGCCTGTATGTGTATGTGAGTGTGTCTTTTTGGGGGTGGGTCTACAACCGCTGGCTGTTAGTTTGCCTGCTGCTGCTGTTGTTGTTGTTGTTGCTGTCGGCGCTGCTGTTGTGCAGGCATTTAAATGTGTGCCAGCCACGCACACACACACACACACGCACACAAATTTAAATTTAAATTACGCATACGCCCGGCTGTGTGTGCGTGTGTTTGTGCAGCTGCTGCTGCTGCTGCTGCTTAGCAGCTGCCTCAAGTTTTTCTTAATCAGCAGCGCAATTCACATGCTTGCAACGTGCTTCTGCCACACACACACACACTCAGACACAGAGGCCATTCACGAGATTTTGCTTCAGTTTTCTTTCCTACTTTTTTTTTTTGCCCCCTTGGCAAAGCTTTTCCTTTTGCCCCTGTTGCCCAGTTCTCTCTGTGTGTGTATGTGTGTGTGTGTGTGTGTGGCGCTCATTAGCGGTCGCATTGTCGCAACACCTTCTCCGCCTCGCTTGACATCGCTGCCAGCTTTGCTTTTTGCCAGTTGGTCAGCTTAGCTCTGTTGCCAGTTGTTTAAAGGCTT
This sequence comes from Drosophila meridionalis, assembly GCA_035045145.1. Taxonomy (NCBI): domain Eukaryota; kingdom Metazoa; phylum Arthropoda; class Insecta; order Diptera; family Drosophilidae; genus Drosophila; species Drosophila meridionalis. The sequence continues at coordinate 17,104,543 of JAWNPG010000025.1, read as the reverse complement.
GCAACAAATAATTGCCAATTATGCACACACATACACACACGCACATAGAGAGAGGGAGAGGGAGAGTCATCAAATATGCAGTCAAATGTTTGCACAGACACTGAAAAATGTGGCACAGTTCGCCAGTTGGCGACCTCTAAGTGCCACAAATTAACCGCAACGCGTTGCTTCTTTGCTAGAGTCCTCACTCTCTCTATCTCCCTCTCCCTCTCTCACCCCTCTTTCTCTCTCGCTCGCTGATAATTACGAGCAGAAATATTAAACCCGGGCAGGGGACGACTGCTGTGCGCGGATTTTGTGAAGTGGGCAGCTCTTGGACCAGTGACCGTACCCGCCCCCCGCCCTCCTCCGTCCGTCCGTCCGACTTCAATAATTAATGAGCAGCTAAAAATGTCACGCAGTTGCGTCCCTCTGCAGGATTTAGCCATAGCCGAGAGTTTACACGCTGCAACAGCGGCAACAGCAGCAATCGCTGCCTTAAGCTGGCTAAATACCCCTGCCTAAATTACATTACTTTATAGCCAGGCCACACTGTACTTGCACTGCCAGCTGTTATGTAAGCTCTCAAAAATGTTGTCTGGCCTCGCTTAATGAAACTCTAATTGAAGCTAAATTCCGCTCAAGTATTCATTATGTATAGAATATTATAGTTCAACTCTGCGGCAGGGTATTCGTTAGTCGTATATTTTCTTGCGCTAATATATTTGCCTGTTTTCATTTGTCTTGTCCGGGCTGTGGCTTGAGCGCTTTGGGGGCTTGGCATATTTTGGGGTTAACGGGCTGAATTTAAATGCGAGTTATGTTGTGTCCTGTTGATGTCCCGTTGTTGTTGTTGTTGTTGTTGTTGTCCTGTGGCAAGGGTTGCCAACCCATTGCACAGTATTTAATTAAAACATGATGTAATGCGAGCGCGCGTCCCGCGACAATCCGGTGAGAAATGCACAGAGATAAAGACAGACAGAGAGAGAGAGGGAGACAGCAGAGCTGGCAGCTATTTAATAGAATTTGTGACTAGAACACTTTCTATTCATTGAGGAAGTGAAGGACAGCCCATAAGGACTGGCGCGCGAGTGTAAGATGACAAGGAATCCAAGACTTTTTGGCAACTTTATCTATGTTAACTATCTTTTTCAAGATGCAGTGCAAACTGACAGGAATTCAATTGAACTCTGAAGTTAATTTTGAAATAGTTTAAAGATTACAAGCATATAATAATAAAAGAAAAAATCTCTAAACTAAGCATTCAATGGGCAGAGAACGAAGAAACACTGAAATAAAGCCCATAGGGAGAAGGAGGATAGGTCGACAAGACAAATAAGCGAATATATATAAATATCATTGATTTATCGATAGTATATATATTTTCGAATCTCTACTCAATATAGAAATGAATTAATGAATGTAGAAATAAAGCCTATTTTAGTACCGAACCTATCGAATTGTCTAGACAATTAGATTAGATTCGTATAATCTATCCATTCTCCAGTCAATTATGAGGTAATTAGAATAAGCATTGAAAGGGGAGAATGAAATGGGAAATATTTGCTAATTAATCAACTAAGACTAAAGAAAAGAAGAATAGCCTCTGTAGGAATTCATACCCCATACAGAAATTAATGATGAAGCAGTAGATAAAACAACCAATAATTCAATATAGCCCATCAATAAATAAACACCTGGCAAGCCGCACTTATTATGGAGATTGATTATCATAGAGAGCATAATGAACTCACCTTGCAGTCGTCGCACTGATTGACCAGCGAATACACCTGCCGGCAGTCGAAGCGAAAAAGTATCTCGGCCAGCTCGCAGGTGATGCGATTGGCCAACGCATCCACGTCGAGCAGATCGCTCAGCAAGCGGATGCACTCGTCCCGATCCGAGAGCGTCACGTTTAGGGCCAAGGTGTGAAGAGCACTGAACACGCTGCGCTCACAGCAATGGCGCAGTCGAAGGGTGCGCAGCCGGGCGAGCAGCTGACCAGGTGAGCGCAGGCCGCACAGATGCTGTGGACTCGTCTCGGCTGCATCGCCCAGGTAATCAAGGCACTGTTGTTGTTGCTGTTGTTGTGGTTGTTGTTGTTGGTGTTCGTTGACGCTGAGTTGTTCGTGTGTCTGGAGTTGGCTGTAGAGCAGCGTGGACTGATCCTCGTCCAACAGCGTCGCCTCATCCTCAATGTTGCTGCTGGCCGTGCTGCTAGCCTCTCTCGCTTCCAGCTCCAGCTGCTGCTCCACATCGTCCAACTCCTGCTCCGTTGTGGTTGTTGTCATTGCTGCCGCCTCCGTTGGGCCGCTGTCAACAACAACAACATTCTCGTTCTCATCCCATTGCCTATCGCGTCGCACTCGAGACATGGCCTTTAAGTTATTGTTGTTGCTGTTGCTGTTGCGATTATGCGTCGTCTTATAGTTAATCGTATTTGCATTTATGAAATACTTGAGTTTATTATTATCGATGCTGCTGTCCATTGGCTGCTGTTCGGCACAGGAACGCGGACAGATTGGCGGACCAGGTCCCTCATCAACCCAGGCCATGGGCAGTGTGCCAGCCGAGCACTGACCCTGGAGGAGAGAAGAAGAAGAAGAGCAAAGAATGTGATATTAATAAATGGTATAAGTATAATAAACTTATATATATATCTATTAAAAGTATTCATCTTGCTAGTCCAGAAGTTCCTGTGGAAGTTGACAGCGGAGTCTATATATATAGTTTGTATGATTTATATATATACATAATATCATAAATTAACTCAATCTTACATAGTAAACCAAGTAGGCATGCGAGAGATTTCTCCTTCAAAGTTCACTTTCAAATTCAAATTTATGTATATATAATATTATTTGTTTATATTATGTTTAAATATGCGATAAAAATTTGTTTTCAAACAAACATTAATATCTATTCAACTCAAGTTTTGCTTGCTCAAGAGCTACCCAAAGAGTTATTAATAAATCAACTGTTAAGATCTCACGGAATACTTAACATAAATTAGAAATCAGTTTTAATCTCTCTCCGAAGATGTTGAACTTCTGAAGAAGTTGATGCGAAACTATTTGAGCTCCTAAATAATTCAATTCTCAAATTGAAGCAAGCAAACCAAGTGGATGCCGCTTAAACTTTGTGACAAAGCAAAGCTCCGAAAAAAAAAACTTTGCATTGTGTGAGATTTTGAGGGTAGAAAATTAATTTGGGAACATTTCAAGAGCTTTCAACACATGATGAAATATTAAATGCTAAAATATATATGTATATACATATATGTATATTTTAATGTGCATATGAAATAAATGACAAGCGATTAAGCTGGCAATTAGAACAGAGATTAAAGGGATTAAACAGCTGTGAGTGGGAGGGAGAGAGGGAGGGGTGAAAGTGAGAGAGAAAATCTAAATTTTAAATGCGTTTATTTAAACAGAAATATTTTGTATTATTGCAAAATTAAGCTGTGCAGAGGGAGAGAGAGAGAGAGAGAGAGAGAGAGAGAGAGAGAGAGAGAGAGAGAGGGAGATGTAGAGTAAAAGAGAGTGAGAGGTAGATAGTGTGGGCTCTGCAAGGCAACGGGGTAGCAAAACAAAAAGTACTCTGGTATATTGAAAAAGTTTTATGCAGCTACGAACAACTACGACAACAACACACACACACACACTGAGGGAAAGTCATAAAATAAAACAACAACAAGCTGTGTAGAGTAGCGCAAGTAAAATAGAAGCCAAACAACGAAACGAGCAACAGCAACAACAACAACAATAACAACAACAACAACAACAATGGCAATGAGTGCATAAAGAGCTGATGTTTTTCGTTATTAAAATGACCGCACTTCGTTGGAATTTTTTTCTTGTTTGCCCTCTGCTGCCACATGCCCCTCAAGCAGTCACAACAACAACAACTACAACAACAACAACAGCTAGGGAAAATAATCGTAGCACAGTTTATGGCGTCGCCCGTATCAATGCGCAGCCAAATGCGACTGTTGGCCAAACCCGAAACCGTTTATAGCCTCTCGCATGTGCGGCCCATTAAAATTAAAGGCGCGCCATAGAAATAAATTCAAAAAAAGATTAAAATAAATAAGAAAAAATAAAATCAACGATGAAATCAGGCAAAAACGAATCAAAATACACTAAAGTTAAAAGAGGAAAAAACTAACTAAAAAAATCATAGAACTAAGTGCTAAATTAAAAGAACTAGTTCTTGATGGAGAGTAAAATCTGTCAAGTAATTAAAAATAGTGTCAGAGAAATGGAAGTAGATAGTAGAAGTAGCGCCTATAGTTGCTGAACTATTCTAATCTAATCTATTCAGTGGAAGAATCTACTAAAGAACTAGTTCAGCTAGAACTAGAACCAGTTATAAGTAACATGAACTACAAAGACTTCTAAGGAATCAAAGTTCTGAAAGAAAGAGAAAAGCTGAAAAAAATAAGTAAATCAAATAGCAAAACACAAGCTAGAAGCATATTAGTAACAAATACCCCAAAGAAATGCTAGAGACAAATAGAGTAAAGGACAATGTGCAAATTGCATTATAAGGAACATTAATATTGCATGTCAGACTGCGTGTAGGAGGTGGAAACAAAGAGAGAGAGAAAGAAAGAGATATGTATATAGAAAGAGGGAGACAGCTAGAAATGTGCAGCAACCAACGACGCATAAAAACTCAATTGCCTGAGCCCAGAGAACTGTTTTATCCCTCGACAATAACAATAAGTTGCAAAAAGTCTACAGTATACTTTACTCCATATACCTATATCTATAACATATATATATATATATATATGTGTGTATGTGTGTGTGCAATTCAGGTTAGAGACGAATCCAAATGTGAAATGAAAAAATCAGACAATGAATAATAACGCACAGCAATCAATGGGAAAAAGTTGAGCGCATTCAAAGACTAACAGATGCGCCTTAAACTAAAGGAATACTGGAGTGTTTAGGATTATAAATAAATTTAAATTAAAGAATTTCAACAAAATACTATAAATCAGTATGAACCTACCCAAAAAAGAACTAGTTCGAAATTATTGAATCAAATTGGTAATAAAAAGAGTTAGTTGAAGGATTTCTAGTATACAAAAAAATCACTCACAGATTAACTGATAAAAGCAAAAAGAGAGCCAGATCTAAATCGAAAAAAATAGAACTTAAAATCAATAGCTAGAAATAATGCTAAATATATATGAACAGCCCTTAGCATTGGAGAACCATCTAGCGAATCCTACAACTAACCCCAGGCTCAACCCCTTAGTTTCAACAAACATTTCCCATTCTCAATTAGTCTAGGCATATATTTGATAATCCTTACAGCCGATAGCAGCTAAGCAAATCAACATGCTTGTCCAAAATTTAATACAGGGTATGCAATACACACACACAAACACACACACACACACACACTCGCAGGACAGAGACAGGGAAGCACGTGTACACGGCGCCATTGTTGATTTAATGGCAGACCAGCTGCGGCCCAGTGCACAACAATGCGACCCACTCGCTCGCCTGCTCAGGGCTTGTTGTTGGTGTTTTTCTTCTTTTTTTTAAAAGGATAGGGCTTGGTGTATCGGGGGTTAGAAGCTTAAACGGACACAATACAAGAAGACAGCAACAAGATAAATTCTTGAATGCGCAACAGCGAAATAAGAAATTACAGAATGAACTGACATTACAATTTGTAAAAAGGGTGTGTAGAAGCCCAAGCCCCAGTCCAAGCCCCAGCCCCAGCCCCATCCCAAGTACCAACCCCAAGCCCTCCTAAGCCACCCCTTTGACCTGCCCTTTGGCATAGCTGCGCGCTGATTAGTTCGCGATGGCTGTTCAAACAGTTTTGAAAATGCAAAGTTTTTGTTAAAACTTTGATGAGGTTTTCTGCTTTTTCTCTTTTTCTTTTTTTTTTTTCTTTTTTTTTTTTTGCGAAAGTTTTCACTTGGCGAAGCTTTAAAGAGGAAATGGGATTTTTGCTAGTCAAATGAACTTCGAACTGGCCAACACTTAATTATGCTGAATTGTTGTGAAGCTTTCCACCTGCGGGCCAAATGCTAAGCAAAATTCTTCATAAATGAATAACTTTTAATTATGAAAGTCGATGCCGGAGCTGATCAGCTTGCGCGTCCAATAAAAGCCCAGTAAATTAAAAATTAACCAAATTAACTAATGAGACTCGACGAGCTCTGCCTGACTTGACGCACTGCCTGTCCGTGTCGCTCAGCCTCATCATCAGTTCCCGGACATTTTTGGTCCCGAGTCAAGTGCGGCCACTGGCTATGCATGCCATCCAATTCAAGCCCAGCTGCCAGCTCATTGTCTGAGCGAGGGCTTATTAGAGAGTCCAGCTCGGTGCAGCGAGCAGTGCAATGGGCAGAGCCGACCAGAGCCGGTTGGCAGACAAAGGCCTCAGTGCCCCCCACAAAGCGCATTTAACTAGCTGAGTGTCAGTTAGAGAGAGAGTGAGAGGGAGAGGGAGATAGAGTGTGTATGTGTGTGTGTGCTCTGCTATTAGACATAATGCATACACTCCATTATGCGAGGGCTTTGTCTAAGGCCTAATTTCTATGCCTTTGCAGGTCGCATTTAAATTTTTGCTATGAATCGTTTAAGAGCTGTGAGCTTATAGGGTTGATCTATGATGTATATGAGAGATGGATGTATAAAGTTAGATATTTAACTATATATTATCATCTATACATCTATTTATTATTTACATATATTTACGTATTGATCTATCTATGTATGTATCTATCTATCTATCTCTCAAGCTATCTATCAACTACCTATCTATCTCTCTATCTATCTATCTATTCATCTCTCTGTATATGTAATTGCGCACTGCGAGCAATTTTTGCGTATATAAGATATAGCTGAAAGTACATCTATCTACATGCAACTATATTTTGTTTCTGCCTATCGATCTATTTATCTTTAAATACATATATAAATGAATAGATGGATAGATAGATAGATAGACTTGAATGATGATTTAATATAGTTGAGCCCCTAGCAGTTTAGCTATATATGTACATATAGCTATAAAATCTTCTATCTAATCTTGCTCTACCTATCCATCTTTCCGTAAGCTAATGTATATATGAGAACAGATAGATAGATAGGCGTAACATTTCTTTACGCCTTCCTATGCCTCTATAACCTACTCCTTAGGCTGATATTTTTTCCCTTATACCTACGATTTACCTAGCAGAACACTTCCATAATCAAGTCAATCTCCAGCCTGGTTGCCTGCCGGTGACATTATGCAACAGCACGAGCACAATGTGGACAGCAAGAATCTGGTAGAGTAGAGCTAATGCGGGCACAGCTGCCTTCTGGACTGGAGAAGAGTATTTAATCTGCGGCTTTTCAAGCATAAGTTTTCCTCTTGCACTGTTTGATCTCGACGAAGGCGAGAGGCGAGAGACAACTTGTTGTTGCAGCAATAAAGTGCTTAAGCTTGCCTGTCAGTCACACAGAGATGTCGAATGAGAAAGAGGCAGACTGAGACAGAGAGAGAGAGAGAGAGAGAGAGAGAGAGGGATATGAATGCTGAGCCTATCTATCTATCTATCTGTCCACACAGAAAACACACATGAATGTTTTAGCTTTTGGCCACGTGGCTGGCTGGGGCAGGAGTCTTTGTTGCAGCTGTTGCAATTTCAATTATCCACAGCTACGACGATGAATATTTCATGCCAAACATTTTCGAATTTCATTTCACTCTAGCTGCCTCTCTCGCTCCTTTTGCCTATGCGGCAGTATTTTTTGTCTTTTTGCTCGAACGGCTCAACGGGTCGCATGAGTAATGTGGCATGTGGCATGTGGCATGTGGCATGTTGGATTCTCAATTGTTGCTCTTGCCAACAGTTTGCAACTGACAAAGCTGGCAAGTGACAAGCATCAACGGACATTAGCATAATTGTCTCTAAATGTTTGCTGTTTGCCGTTTGCGCCCAACCCGAGAGTTTTTGTGTTTATTTTTTTTGTTCTGTTTCTCTACACGGCAAAATGCATTTGCAATTGCATGACGACTGGCAACCGCAGCATTTGCTTCAAATTATGTTAATTTATGTTAGCTGCCTCTTATGTCGGTAAAAATGTAAAGCTGGGAATGTGAATTGTTCGGTTTATATGGGGAAATTTGCTAAGTTGCGTATTTACAATTTTCGCTTAGAATTCTCAATTAGTTTTAGCTTGTAAGGACATAAGGTATAATGGAAATGGGTAATTGTATAATTATATAATATTTTTGTATTATCTATTTCATATCATTCTTGAAACGTAGTTGTTGAACAGCTTAGCGAATCAGTTTAAGTATCTAGCATAGAGATTATTATACATACCCTTAAACTACTTCATAAAAACCCTATATCATATGGCAAACAGTTTTCTTCATTTGTTTTTCCGCCATTTTTGTTAAATTTCAGTTAATTTACAGCTGTTGCCTGAGTGTGTGCAAATATTTGACAAAACAATTAAAATGTGCCAAAAAGAGAGAGAGAGAGAGAGAGGGCGAGAGAGGCTGAGAGCGAGAAAAGCGAATAAAAACAGAAAGAAAAAAAAAACGCGCTAACCAAAACATGGACTGGCAGCGCTGTCAGAGGCCAAAGAGGAAGCGACCAAAAGTGCACTTGAGCTAAACACCAACAGCAGCAACAACTACAACAGGAACAACAACAGCAGCAGCAACAACAACAACAACGGAACCGACAACACTTTAAATGTTACAGCTTAACCTCGACAGGCAATTCAAACAATGCACACACACAGCTCTATATGCATGCGAGTGTATGTATGTGTGTGTGTGTGTCAAATTTCAACGCTTGTCAACAATGGTGCAAGAAAAATGCAAGTGCAAAACAACAACAACAAGAACAACAACAGCAGCAGCAGCAATGTCAACAACAGCAGCGAGAAATATGTCGCAAGCAGCACTCAAATTTCCAAATGCAATGCCAGCGAGCGTGTGTGTGTGTATGTGTGTGTTTGCCTGGCAAAAGCGTAAAAAAGTGACAGTCAACACACACACACACACAGGCACACACGCACACTCACACATGCATAGCCACAAGAGAGACAGACGGCCATAGCGAACCGCGCCTGGGTTCAGCATTCGGTTGTGGCAGGGGCACGAACTTTGCATAAGGCCTGCGTTTAATTGTTTGTCACTTGACGGGCCGCGATATGCACAGGCAACACCCACACATAGACACACTCACACACACACACACACTGAGTAACATACACTGCAATCGCAACAACAACAAAGATTTCACCTTGATTTTGCTGCCCGTCGCCGCTCGCTTTTGTTGTCAAATTCATAAACATGGCCCCATGTCTTGTTAAACCCCTGGTTACAGTTGCCTCTACACCTCTCTCTCTCTCTCTCTCAGTCTTTGTACCTATAGCTCTCTCTCTCTCTCTTTCTCTCTAAGCCTCTCTCCGCAGCTACCTTCTATATCTGTGTCTATAACCCCTCTATGCCTCTCTCTATTTATCCCTCTGTATCTTCTCCTATACCTCTCTCTCTCTCTCTCTCTATCTCTCTCTGTTTACCCTCCTCTATATCATCTTTCATGCCTCCCTCTCCATCTCCCCTTCACTCCCACCATTCTAGCTTAGCCTCACTTTTGTTTAGTTTCCATGTTACGCGGTCATTTTCAGCTGCCAATTCGCGTTGCATTTAGCTGCAGCTGCATTCATAAACACAAACAACAACTACAACAAGTACTACAACTACAACTACAACAACAACAATTTGTTGTGCAACAAAATGTCTGTTTAAATTAAATGACATTAGCTGCAAGTGCCACGAATTAGGCACACTCAAAAATTCCTCTTGAAATTTCAAATATTCACGAAACTAAATGGATTTGAATTTTTGAATAATTAATAATATTAAATGAATAAAAGTTAAATAAATGAAAATAAAATAGAATTAAATGCAATACAATTTTAATTTATTTTGGAAATGGATATAGATATAGAATATCTATTGTGAAAATCCATTCCATATATGATTACTAATCAAAAACTTGAATTTATTATATAGAAATTATTGGATAAACACAAGAGTTTAATAATAATGCATATTGAATAAAACTAGATTATCCCAATGAAACTCTCAGCATCAGCTGAAAGGTCCTTAAAGCTTTAAATTAACTATTCAATAGAGTTTAAAGCTTATGACTATAAAATATAACACGATGTCTCAGCTTAAAGTCATTTTTTTCGCCTTTTCGACTATATATTGTCTTCAAAATCACATTCAAATTCAAACTTAACTCCTTAAAGATAAAGCTCAAAAACTGTTTGAATTGGTTTCAATTCAACTCTTTCATCTCTCTCTCTCTCTTTCTCTCTCCTCTATCTCCTTCTCTCTCCTCCTTTACCAACTACTCCCATTTTATCACTCATAAATTAATTCAAATTACAGCTGCCACGATGGTGTCGCGTGTTAGTTTCAGCCCGTGTCATTGGGCATTTTACAACACAGGTAAGCGCTATTACGCTGTCTGGCAACGCGAAGCACCTCTGTTGCCGTCGCCTCTGCTCTCCGGTGTTCGCTGCTCTGCTCTGCTCTGTTCTGTTCTGTTCTGTTCTGTTTGTGCCGTCAAATTAGCGTGCGTTAAGGACAAATCACGAAACGTTACGAAACGCCTGGCCCGGACAATTACCGAGCTGCATGCATAATTCAGCGAGTGCTCCCAAAGGTGTTGTAAAAACCACCAAATGGGACAAATCATTTCAATGTTTCCGCCACACGCACAGCACCTGATGTAATTGTCGAATGTGCCAAGCGACGACGGCGGCGATGAAGAAGAAGAAGAAGCGGAAGTCAAAGTGAAACAAAAAAATATATATATGTTTGTTATTCACTAAACGGAATATTTTTTGGATGGAAATTCGAAAGTTTAAAGTTGGAATGGGAAACTGAGATGAATTTAATAGGTTGAGCAAAGGCAAAATGAGAGAGAAGGGAGATGGAGAGAAAGACAAAGAGAGAGAGAGAGAGAAAGAGAGAGAGGAAAGAGAAGAGAGATAGAAGAGACAGAGAGATGGAGAAAGAGACAGAGATAGAAGGAGAGAGAGATAGAGAGAAAAAGAGAGAGATAGAGAAGTAGAAAGAAAGAGAGAAAAAGAGAGGTTGTAAGAGGGAAACAGAGAGTGAGAGAGAGAGAGAGAGATAGAGGGTATTCTGAAAGAGGTGAAAAGAGGATTGGATATCGAGGTGAAACTTAGAGATAGGAAAGAGAGAGATCATGAGAAATAGAGCAAGGGAGATAAAGAATGAGAAAGAAAATAATGGAGAAGAGAGAGGGAGAGAGAGTGATATAGAAATATATTCCTCTATAATGTAAATGGAGAAGAAATATATAAATATAGCTTTTAGCTATATTTAGCTTTTTGCTAAAAGCTCGTGTTACAGCACTAATCCATACAGAGAATATATAGAAGCATATATGCCTTTTATCCCATCACACTAGATATAGAGAGCAAAATCAAAGTTACTCCTTCACTGAGGCTGCAACAGAATTCTATATACATACAGAATTTCAATACATATACTGGAAAACAGTAACAGAGAGGGACAGAGCGAGACAGAGAGAGTGTAACCGGGCTTATGTGTTTTCAGATTTCAGTACACAAATCCCATAGACCATGCTCCACACTTGACAAAACTTGATATCAAGCGGAAAGTTGAACTATAACCAAACAATTTTATGCAACGCTACACAACACTAGCCGCGTGGCGAGAGGCAGGGAGATAGGGAGCGCCAGAGTGGTCGCATATGTTTCCATTGTTATGCCCAAACACGAGCCGAAGAGCTAAAGCAATAATGCAGCATTTATGTTATAGAGCCGTCTCTCTATCAAAGGCAATCCATCAAAAATATGCATAAAGCGAAATGTTTTCTCATGAAGGGAGGGCGAATCGTGGAGTGTGGAACTGGTCTGAGTGGCATATTCGGATGGGAGGCGCATTATTTTAATCATATTTAAACAGCGCGTGTATTTATCATTCATTATTTATGCATATATCAATCTATATGGTCGTAAGCTCCCCATTAACGGGCAAACAACAAATGCCAAAAAGAAAGCCGCGCCCCAAAATATCGAGGCATGGAATTTAGGCAATGTGTGTGAGTGAGTGAGTGAGTGTGTATGTGTGTGTGTGTGTGAGTGGGTGGCTGTGTATCCTGTGTGTGGGTGTGCCTTGTGGCAATGCGCACCTGTCCATCAACGTGAATGATACTCCATCGCATTTGTTTGTTCAACTCATGGGCAGCAAATTGAAAGGCTCGCTCGGACAGCTCCTGACAACAGCAGCAGCAGCAACAACAACAACAACAACAGCATGACGAATAACAACAATAACAACAACAATAATAATAATAATAAAAAAAGCAATTTTATCAACATTAATTTGTCAAACATTTACCGGCAGCGCCGTCGCTTCGCCTTTGCATATGCGCGAGTCTATTTGTAGCTCTGCCTAATGACAACACACACACACTCTCTCACACACAATGGCATTCATTTTATGAAATGAGTTGTAAACAGTTGTGGACAGCTATGCGGTTCACGCGTAAAGCAAGTCCCGTTATTATTTTAGACAGCGACAGCGAGTCCTGGCCACGTTTCAAGTGCAATTTACGCACTCGTCACTCATCACTCGTTTGATTTGATTAAGCGAAGGCCCGAGATGTCTGGGATTTTTTTTTATTTACTCGTTAAATTGTGACTTGCTTAAATTTATACTCGTTATAAGCAACTCGTTACTTGGCAGTTGCTATATCTCTCACTCGTTGCTCGCTGTTTCTAGCTTGTATTCTTATCTCTTCTTCTTGCTTCTTACTTCCTTGATTTATAATACTCATCAATCGTTGCAAGATTTTGTTTCCTAGTCATCCATTCTAATAAATTGAGTTGTTATTCTTTACTCTCTAACTGTCCCAGCTACGCGTCTGATATTCATCATCAGCTCATCCTTCTCTCTTTCTACTTCTTACTTGTTAGACAACTCTCTACTCGTTACTCTTTACTCCCAACTGTTTACCCGTTACTCACATTGCATTCGTCACTCTCCACTATTCACTCTTCACTCTCTCTCTCTCTCTTCACTCGTCACTTTCTACTCGTCCCTCTCCTCCCCTTACTCACTACTCATCACTCGTCACTCCCCACTCCTCACTCTCAATCCCCATCCTTCCGCATTCTCTCTCCTTTTCTTAACTCTCGCTTAACCTGCCTCTTTTTTCTTGCTTTCAGGTCCAACAAATCGTGACCAGATTCCATTTGCTATGCTACCCATTCGTAATTCGTCGCTCATTGCTCGCAACTCGCTGCAATTCCCCATTTGTTCCACTTTCTTTTTTTTGCCGTTAAACTCGTAATGAAATTCTTCAACTGAATTTCATTTGCAACTTTTCAACAATGCTCATTGAATAATTTACGCTCAGTTCAGAGGCCACATACACAGAGAGAGAAAGAGAGAGAGTGAGAATGGAAGAGGAAGGGGGAGGGTTAGAGCGAAAGGCAACCCAACGGCAAACGAATGTGGCGTTAGTTCCAGCTCCGCCTACAGTAAAGCTTGGGAAATGTGGGCAAAGCAGAGTGAATGGCGCTCCACTTAAGCTGGTCCCACGGCAATTTACGTGCCGAGTTGCGACTTCAGCTCCGGCTCCTGCCCCTGTTCCGGCTAAAGCGCAGCTAGACTACGCCCACGCATATAATTGCATTAGCTGCTATGAGTGGGCGTTCGACAAATGGCCTTAGCCATACTGGACTTTGGTTCGCAGCTCTATTTAATGTAATTGTTTAGCGTGCACTCTTTGCGGCACAATCCGAGATGTCTTAATCAATGCATGCAATACACATGCCACAAATCGTGGCAAACAATCAGCCAAATGCCATTTGCATCCAAGCCAAGGAAAGTTGACTCGGGCTAAAGCTCAAGCAAATTGTCGGTAATTAACGGCTCTGAACCACAGCAAAAGTTCGAATAGAGAGAAAGAGAGATAGACCGAGAGACTCAGAGAGAGAGGGCAGATAATTCCTGGCGACACGACACGTTGCAAAGCGCCTACTAATCCCAGCTAATTAGGCTGCAAACTAATTGAACTTCGTGTAGCTAATGTGCAGACGGTTTATGCGGATGCTCAAGTGGAAGAGTGCGAAACTTGTGCAAAATGAAACTGTGCAACGCCCGCTAATTAATAACTCCTGTTTACAGCCGATTATTCATTATGGCTTATCCATTATAATTGATTTATATCAGGCTTAAAGTTTCTTCACCCACTTTTATCATAGTTCACATCATATCGAAAACTTTCACTTAAGCTGCTGTAAGTTTTTGTTGTTGTTGTTGGTTTTGTAGTTTTTGTAGTCAAGGACAAAAAGGACACTTGGAGTAGAGAATTGAGGTAGCGGTAATAAGCCACTTCAATTTACAGCTGATTATGCATTATTCATTATTTATGATAATTAATTAATATCGGAGAGTTATTTTAAGCAAGGGAAATACAGAAAATAGTAGTGGAAGTTCGTTCAGTGAGAGTAGTTAGGTTTCTTAATAAAGAGAGCTCACACTTACAGCTGTTTTTTTATTATTCATTACTCAGTACTTCTTACTCATTACTCATTACTTAGTATTCTTTACTCATAACTCATAACTCATAACTCATAACTCATAACTCATAACTCATAACTCATAACTCATAATTCATAATTCATAACTCATTACTCATTACTCATTACTCATTACTCATTATTCATTACTCATTACTCATTACTCATTACTCATTACTCATTACTCATTATTCATTACTTATTATTCATTGATAATTGTTCATTCATTCATTATACATTATTCATTACTCATTGATAATTGCTCATTACTCATTATTCGGTACTTATTACTCATTGCTTCTTACTTTTTCTTTGTTTCTTATTATTCATTACTCATTATTTTTATTAAAGTTACCATTATTTATTTTTCATAACTCATTATTCATTTTTCATTCCTTATTATTTATAACTCTTTCATTATGTAATATTCATTATTTATTATTAATTATTATTGCTCATTACTCATTATTCATTATTAATTTTCATTATTCAATATCCATTATTTCATTACTATTACTCCTTATTAATTTTTCATTATTAATTTCCCAATAATCATCACTCATTATTCATTATTTATTTTTCATTTTAAATAAATTTCATTTCATTTCATTAAAACTTTACACAGATTTTCATTTAAGCTCCTAAACAGAAATCTCAGAAAAGGTAAAGCAAATTTTAATAAGAAACTGCTAGAAATCCATAATGCATTAGCACAATTTGCATCAGCATTAATATTTATTATAAATTTTAAATATAATTGATTTATATTTAAAATTAATTTTAAATTTAATTTAATTTCTGCTTGACACAATTCCATCACAGCCTAAAACTGGCATTGTAATTAATGCAAATACTCCAGAGATAAAACTCTAAACATTTTAGCCATAAATAACATGCAATTTACTCAGCCTATGCATTATGCATCATTTGCCTGGCCATTATAATTGATTTACGTTAGAAAATGATTTTGCAGACTTCATTGACTCGAATTTTCATTTCATTTCATTTAAATTTGAACAAAGTCTTTGCAAGACAATTTGATCAATTTTGCGGTTCAATTTCATTGTCTCTCTCTCTCTGTTTCTCTCTCTCTCTCTTTCTGTCATATTTGTTGCACAATTTAATTTCATGTTAATCAATGTTGCACAAGCACAAATAAATTGTCTCAATCGGCAGCGCATCGCATTGACAGCGCGCTGGATATGCCTATGATATGAATTTCTTATGGCCCAAACGCCCAACTCCTGCCAAGCCAAGCAGGCACTTTACTTTATTTCATGGCAAGAACACAACGGAAATGCCAATAACTGAGTGTGTGAGCGTGTGTCTGTGTGTGTTCCTGTTGTAGTCCTGCTGCTTGGAGACACAACTGGCTAGCGGCAGCGGCGCATTCAATCTGTATTATTGCTGCCTGTCCAAAATCTCCCCGGCGGCCACAAGTTTCAACGATTTCAACCAGAAGTAAATCTTGTTCAGCTACAGTTACAGACTCTGCTTCTCCTGCTGCCGCTGCTCCTGCTCCTCTTCCTCCTCCTGCTTCTGCTTCGTCAAAAGCAGAGCGGAAACTTATGACAGCATTCGCATTCAACTGCAATTTGGCTTGTCTGTCTGCCATTTGGTATTTTGCTATTGAGCTGCATCTCTCACTCACACTCTCTCTTTCTCTCTCTCACACAGTCTCTGTACCTCTCTGTGTGTTGGCAGTGAAAATGATGTAATCATATTGCACATGACAGCAGTTGCTGCTGCTGCTGCTGCTGCTTTTGCTGTTGCTGTTGCATTTGCCACTTGCCACTTGCCACTTGCCACTGTGCTGTGTGCGTTTTGCCTGCTTACAAAATAATTGATTTTGTGTGCACATCCTTGACACAAATAAACACTCTACACTCACACACACAT
This sequence comes from Drosophila meridionalis, assembly GCA_035045145.1. Lineage (NCBI taxonomy): Eukaryota > Metazoa > Arthropoda > Insecta > Diptera > Drosophilidae > Drosophila > Drosophila meridionalis. The sequence continues at coordinate 17,088,026 of JAWNPG010000025.1, read as the reverse complement.
ACACACACACGCACACGAATCAAACTGGAAGCTCTATAAAATCTGAATTAAATGCAACAAAGCAACGGCTTTTAATTGAATTTCAAAAAAGGGTTTGCAACAAATGACCAATGCAATATGAATATATATATTCACATATATACACATATATATATTTGCCATATATGCCCTATATCACACATCTTCTATAATAATAAAGCCACTCGATTTTGTTTGCCATTTGTTGAAATGTTTTTTTCTCCTCTCTAGTTTCTAGTTGCCAGCATTTGGCTTCCTTTTGCAACGTGCATGTCAGAGCAGACGTGCATAGACGACTGTCTAATGCTCGTTCAGCTCAAATTTATATAAATAATCAAATTTTCAAAGTTACTTATACAAATTTTAGGTATATCTAGAGAGCAGCTCAATTAGGCTAAGTTTGTTCATTTCTAGTTTTACAAGCAGTTCGAGAAGATATGTATAATATTTAATGCTGGCCTAAAGCTATGAAGAATGCAATGTTTTAGGCATTTCTCCAAGCCTTCAACTGGCCTATATATATAATTTTTACATAGTCTATAAAGAACTTTAGCAGTAAATATTATACCTAACATTCATGTTCTCGCTTTAAAACTGAGAGAGATATTATTATTTTGTCACAATTTTTCTTGAACGTATATACTCTCCTTTCACTTTTCGACCGAGCATAAAAAGAACAAAAAAACAAAGTATAAAAAAACAACAACAAATCTATAGCAATAATAGAGGGGGAACAACGCACAAGTGAGGCAAACCGAAAAAAAGGACACGCAGTCGAGACGGAGACGGAGGAGCAGGAGGAGCTGGAGATGGAGAAGATGTTTGCTTGAAAACAGAAAACAGAAAACAGAAAACTGAAACTGAGGCCCACTTGACAGGCACTCATGACATGCGCCAAGTTGCATATGCATATGTGTGTAGCAGGAGCATGTGCACCTACCACTTGACAACAGAGAAACAGAAAGAGAGAGGGAGAAAGGGAGAGGGAGACAGAGAATGAGCTGAGGCAACGACAACACATCAACAGGCCGCGAGAAGCTGTAGCTGAAAGCTGAAAGCTGTTGCCGATGATGTTGCCAAAGCCAAGAGACGTGAGACGTGAGACGACAGAGGTGAGACGGCAGATGAGAGAGGAGACAGGGGAGAGGGGATAGGGGAAACTGTGCGACAGGAGACGAGGCCTCATCACAAATTCCGCACTCGCACTCGCACTTGTATTCCCAATGAGCTGACAGCTGGCATTCTATATAGTGAACCAAACAACCCCCAACCCCTAACACTTACCACCCCCCAGCCCCCACCCCACACCTCCGTCAATAAACGTGGCATAGAAAAGCGCATAGGCATAGTTTAGCCCAAGATAATGTTCATTTATTTACACTTTAGTTGGCTTTCGTTATTCTTTCTCAGCTTTGGCTTAATTCAAGCTTAATTGGCTGCCAGCTGCACGGCGGCCAAAGCTTGGCCCAATCACTTGGGCGAAAGGCTTGGCCAACTTTTTGGCGTCCATCAATGTCAGCGGCAGTAAGCGCAGCCCATTTCGTAGTTTAATTAAACTTGCCACAATTTGTTGCACAAAGACGAACGATATGAATATACACGACAGCTGCACCATGCAGCATGCAGCAAGCAACAAACAGCAGGCAGCATCACATGGCAGCTAAAACCAAGCTAAAGTAGACTGAATGCCCTCTTATGCAAATAGGAGTTAGCGAGGGCAGTTTGAGAAAGTCAGCGAGGAACACTTTAGTGGGCAAGAATTGAAATTGTCTTTGATAAAATATGAAATATTTATAAAGTAAAATATATACTTTATTTCTTTGCAAACAAAATCAAATTTGTTATTGGATTCCTAGATTTGTTTTTTTTATAAAATCAAGTTGAAATGCTAATGATTATAATAATATACATACATATATATTAATATATTAGATATACTATAAGATATACTATTTGATATACTATACTCTAATATACAATAGAAGTACATTAGATATACTTCTATGACAGTACACCTTGACAGATTGACTTTTTGAGCATAACTGCCAGCATTACTAGAATAGAAATCAAAACGAAAATTCTCTCTAATCATCTCTATTTCCTTCAAATAAACTAAAATTAGCTTTGCTTCAAATCACTAGCAGATGATTGACAGTTGCTCGATGTGTAAACGTGTTAAGTGTGTTCCTTTCTTTCCAATCGAACGTCAATTGATATGTATTTAGCTTTTCATTTACTGAGTTCACTTCGAACCTGTAGCTGTAGCTCTTGCTGTAGCTGTTGCTGTAGCTGAAACGCACACATTTAAATGGTTTGATTGACTTGATTATTTAATTGCCGCCGGCCACAAATAACCAACAGACTAACAAACCAAACAGGAAAGAAAATAAAAAATAAAAAAACATATAGCTTAAGCAGAGTGGAGGAGGAGCAGGATGAGCAGGAGGTGGAGAGTTCTTCCCGGGACATTGATTGAAAATCAATAATCGCGCGTGTGTTATTCTCTGGAATGAAATTGAGGAACAAGTAAAAGCAAACTAATTGGCATTGAAAGTCGTCTGTCTCTCTGTCTGTCCGTCCCACTTGTCCCAGCTGTCTGTCAAGCAACATTTTAATTGTTTTTATCTATATATATATATATTTGGCTGGCATTAATCAGCCCAAAAAGTGGGCAATGGCCAAAAGGCAGGCTTCCTGTGGCCAACGCCAAAGCAATCGCAATCGCAATCAAAAGGCCATTGAGAAATGCCACGAAATTGAATTAGATTTGCATAGGAAAACAGGCAAAAAGAGACAGCGACAACAACAACGGAGACAGAGACAGAGACAGAGACAGCGACAGAGACGACGACGACGACGACGTTGCTGGCTGTTAATAAATATTAAAATTTGAATTATACTTGGCAAACCAATGAGAGTTTTATCATAAAAAAAATACAAGTTGAAGAGCACTAGAAGCGGAAGTGATCGACTAGAAGATGCCCTGTAGGCTACAGTGATTTTAAGCAATTTTAAGTTATATTTGGTTAAGGCGAAAGATTGTCATGCTGGAATTTGTAGAGTCACATAGTTCAGCACGACTAGAAAATACCCTGACATGCTTGCCGTATTCCTTAAAACTATAACTATTAAGGTATTAAACAATTCTTGGCAAGTCAATGAGAACATGATGATGAAAGAAAAACAAAAAAGCAAGTTTGACTCCTATTTTTTAACTCCCCTACAAGCCATATTGTGTTTAGCTCATCTACTTTTATAGATTTACACAGACAAAAGGATTGGGTTGAACTTAGTCGTTTCTAGTTCTTAATCTAACTAACTAACTTTCAATGAACGAGTTAGTTTAAGAACTAGAATGAATCAGCTCTAGCTTTGAAACTGACTAGCTAATCTTTATCTCTTACATGATTATACATTCAAACGGACTAATCAGACTAATCCAGACATGGCCGGGATCCCTGAGAAGTTTAATCCATTATGCTAACTAGCTATTTTATAAATAAGCAATAGATAACTTGATATTTTATCGATTCGTCTCTTGACCGAGATCCCGAAGAAGTTTCCGTAGCTGTTATGCTAACTAGCTATTTTATAGCTAAATTTAAGAGCTATAGAGCTGTATTGTCAATAAGATATAGCTATTCTATACCATTCTCTGGCCATATTTAAGAGCTATAGAATAGCTAGCTCAATATAAACTAATATCGAGTTTTATATATATTTTATACATTATTTATTTCATTTTTAAACAATATTAAGGTTCATGCCAGCAATTAGAATAAATATTTTAGAGTTAACATTCATACAACCTAACGTGTAGATTTATATCAACTCATCTACTTCAGCCAAATCAACATTTTAAATCTAGATGAAGACATCAAACAGAGCTCATTATCACAAATGCCAATACACCCATCTTCAAGCCATTTCAGGGTATTCACAAAACTAAAAAGACCATCGCAGGCGGCGCATTTTGTGGTCATGCAAGGGCGGCTTCACTGTAGGTGCGGTCGCACATTTTGGCAACGTTTCAAAATGTCGGCCTCTGATTTCAAGAGTGCGCATACAAAAGCCAAAAGCCAAAAAAAAAAAAAAAAAAAAAAAAAATATATATATATATATATATAAGAAAAATAAAGAAAAAAAATTGTAATGAAAATGCAAAAAGTGACGACGAATTGAAAGTTTCGCTCGTTTTCTTTTGCTTTTTTCTTTCTCTTTCTCTTTCTCTCCCTCTCCCTTTTTTTTTGTCGCCACAATTACCAAAGCCATTTTCGTTGATTTGTAACACGTTGCAGGCCGATGATGATGCCCCGAATGATAATCATGATCGCAATCATGACGACGCTGCTGATGATGGCTGGCAAAGTAGAACTTGAGTGGCCCCCAAGATGTGGCGCAATTGTCACACAAACACTTTGCATGCACAATCAGAGCCGCGAACGAAGAGGCAAAAAAAAAAAAAAAAATGAAAAGAAAAGAAAAGAAAAAGAGAATGGAAGGGCAGTCTCCCCTGCTCCTCTCTCCCGTCTCCTCCCCGCTGCCACTCCTGCTGCTGCTCCTTCAGCGTTTGAGTGGCAGCCCTTAGTATTCGAAATTCCCACAATTCGCCCCTCGCACACAGCTCGAGCAACAGTAGTAATAAAAGTATATAGGGAAACTTGTCGCTCGGCAGCAGCAGCAGCAGCATCTGCTCAGCATTTCAATATGCAATATGCAGTTAAATATTTAAGCAAACGAATAGTTAAAATTCACAATTCGCAATTTCCCAATTTCCAATGGCAGCATAAATTAAAGCCAAACGATTTTCCCCCTTCGACAGGCGCTGGCCAAGCCCTAGGTAAACATGAGATGGCTGACAGCAAGCTGATTGCTATAGATGATGACAGAAGCTGGCTGGCAGGCCATAGAAAAGATGCGCTTAAAACTGTGCTACACTTTTTTCATTTCTATTTTCAACTCAATTTGTAAGTTATAAATGGATCTAGTTATATTAGAGTACAAAGGAGTGCATGGCAGTATGTATTAAATGTATGTAATAGATTGATTTGTATTGGTACAATATGGCTAAGAATATGGTGCAAGGCAGCTAGGAGGAAGAACGAATAGCGAATCGAATCAGATCTGGTACTTTACTTTATACTATATATACTTAGCTTGCTTTCAATTGGAAGCAAAACAGCTAACAATGTGTTAGTAAAGATATATGATATAAGATATATGAAATTAAGAATCAAAATATTTAAGAAAACTAAACAATACTCTATATTTAGTCTTCTGGCATATAGAAAGAGATTTCCTTTCTTATACTTTATCAAATTCTGATGTTAGAGCTGAGATGTTAGCAGTATGAAAAAAAGATTACATATGTAATCCCTCAATAAATATAAAGTCACTGTGAACTTACTGTAAAGTCACTGTAAACTCAGTGAATAACTCTACTCTTATAAATATTTTCGAAATATTACTTATTTACATTCTCATCCCATATGAAATAAAGATTCAGAAACATATGGAAACTCGTTGTAAATTCACTGTTAACTCTATATAATCCCCGTATAAATCAATAACTGCACTTAAACACATATACTTTCTGCATTAAAAAACAAAATATCTGACAGATACTGCAAAGTCTTTGTGGCCAATGGCAACAAAGGCAAAAAGCAGTGTCCTGTCCATTGTCGCAGCTCCTTAAGCAGTTTCTTTTCAGTAAAATTCTGGGTTGTCGTGTCATGCGCGTGACCTCCACATTCATAGTCACATTCACATTCACATTCACATTCGCATTCGCATTCACATTTACTGGCATCCATTTGATATCATATAATAATAATGCTGTACATGTGTCCAATATGGCAAGGAATACTGCACTTGCTACACTTTATAAGTGTGTGTGTGTGAGGGTATGTGTGTGTGTCTGTGTGTGTAAGCCACGTGCAAGGTCGCCATCAGAGCGATTTCAATAAGATATTACACATTTAATTGCGCATTCGAGTGAAGTCAGCAATGTCACAAACAATATCAATATCAATATACATATACACTGTGCAAAAAAAGCCAGTACATTTGCTAGCAGTGTATTCAGAGTCTCTGTATGAAAAGAGTCTTGATGCAACTTTAGTTTGACCGAAACTTAAGCAAGCTGCGGTAGCTTTGCACGCCTTTTGCGGGCAGTGTTTGGGCACGTTAAGCTGCTTTTCTTACAGTGTATTGCCAGCTTTTTATATTCATAGTGTATATATTTTTTTCGCATAAAAGCTGCGCTGGCAGCGGAATTCTTCATTTCAAAGAATGAGCAGCAGAAAGGGTTGTGTTTAAATGACATCTCGTCGTTCTCCTAGAGTTTTCCACATAACTCAATTGAGGTTTGAGACTATCTATCATTTATTTTTTATTTTTTGAGAATTTTTGCAAATATTTGTGAATATATCTTAATGCAATAAATATTTTCGTGTTGTAAAGCGTGTGTTAAATTTGAGCTCTAGCTATAATACTGCTTGACCAACTTTAGTTAGATATTATACTATCAAGTAAAATTTATTATTATCTGCAAATTCCACTACATTTTTAATGATTCGATTCTGCATAGGGCTGTCATATCAAATTCCACGAAATCATCGATTTTCCGCGCTGCATAAAAAATTTTGCCTACTTTTCAGCTGTTTGTCCAAGGTTAAGGTTAAGGTTCTAATCCTATTACTGCTTGATTTACTCAGATCTTAAGTGCTCTGTGGACACCTATTTGCCTTAGATACTACTATTTTCATTTAGAGCATAAAATCCTTCAACTCACCTGCAAATCGGTGCCGGTTGTGCCCGGCTGTGCCAGATCACAAGCTGATATCCAAGGATTAAGGCGTGTTAGAGCTGTTGCCGAGCCGAGTATGGACTTTCGTGGATCCGTGGATCCGATCTCAGCAGGCGCTCCACTCGTTTTTGTTGCTGTTGCGGTTGTTGGATTCGTGCCGCCGTCCCTTTGCCCCAGTCCGACTAGACGCGACGCATAGGCGTCGTTGGTTCGAATCTCCTGCTCTTCGCCTGTTTCCCGCTTGTTGTTGTTGCTGCTGCTGCTGCTTCTGCGGCTCTCCTTCTCCTTCTGCTTCGTGTTCTCGTTCTCGTTGTGTTGCGCATGCAGCACGCTCTCATCAACCAGACGGCTTTCGTCCTGCTGCTCCGTTTCCCGCTGCCGTTGCCGTTCCCGTTCCCGCTCTCGCTCCCGTTCCCTTTTCCGCTCCTGCTGCTGCTGCTGTTCCTGCTGCTGCTGTTGTTCCTGCTCCTGCTCCTGCTGTTGCTGACTTAACGCTTGATTGTAATCCTCCTCTTCGGTGGCTGCGTCCTCGCTCAGCTTTATCAGCCGATCAAACGATTCCTCCGAGAACAGATCGTCCTCGGCGACCAGCGCAAAGATGTCCTCGTCCGCCTCCTCGTCAAACGCACGCGATGAAGCGTATTGCACCGGCAGTCCACTGCTATCCTCCTGCTCCTGCTCTTGATCCTGCTCTTGCACCCGCTCCTCCTCCTGCTCCTGCTGCTGCTCCTGCTCCTCGTCTCTCTCGCTGATAAGCGTTGCCTCACTGGACTCGGGCGCCCCCGCCGCCGTCGCCGTCGACTCGGTGCCTCTGCCCCTTTCGAGACTGCGAGCGCGCCGCAGCGTTTCGTCTGGCGGATGCAACGCGGGCCGCCGCTGATAATAATCAAATTGGAGCAACGGCAAAACGTGGGCGGGGGCGTCACCGGGGCTACCGTCGTGCAATCCTGGCAGCAGATACGAGAAGCCGCCACCAACAGCTTCTCCACTGCTGGCCGAATCGTAGCTGGACGGTAAATGTGTTGCCGATTGTGTTGTTGTTTCTGTTCCTATTCCTATTCCTGTTGCTGTTGTTGTTGTTGCTGTTGTTGGTGTTGTTATCGAACGGCTGCTGCTGCTGCTGCTGCTGCTGCCGCTGCTGATGGTATTGGTGGTGCTGGCACGCCGAGCCCCCGAAATAAACGCAAGCGCCATCACGACCAGCCCGGGTCCTGGCCGCATATTGACCTCGGGTTCGGCGGTGCTAGCATGGTGCAGGCCCGCTTGAGACGCGCTTGCGACTCCAATTCAATGCGATAAATGATGGGCTCATGGCCCCATCATCATCATTAATATGTCGTGTGTCGTGTTTCGATTTTCGCCTGCTTCAGCTGTGTCAGCTGCCTCAGCGTCAGCTGCAACTCTCTAACCGTATCCTGGCAACTGCTCGACGGCTCGTCTCTGCGGCGCTCTGCGGCTAGCGGCATGAATCACAAATGCTTTCCCGCTTCCAAGGGCAATGGCGTTGCCAGACTGTCGTCAACCGAAAAGAACTCTGTGCGTTGTTGCTCTATGTTGTTGATCGACACATGGCAGCGGAAAGTTGGGGAAATGAGCTTAAACATAAACGGGGAGCGAGGGAAATTGAATGGAACGTAAACGTGAACGCAAGGGCAAACGCAAACGTAACGCAACGCAACGTAACGTAACGTAACGAAAGTCACGACTGTGGCCGATTTATTTCAAACTGATATCGATAACACAACACATTTTAACAATTTACACTAATTTTAACTCTTTTTTTTTGGTATTTTATTTTAAGCGATTTTTGCTTTTGTTGTTGTTGGGGCCGTGGCTTTGGTTGTTGTTGTTGTTGCTGCTGCTGTTGTTGTTGTTGTTATTGCGACACTGCTGCACATTAACCTTGAAATTTAAACTGAAATTCGTGTGTCGTGTGTGTTTTTTCTTGTTTTGCTGCTGCTGCTGTTGTTGTTGCTGTTGTTGTTGTTGCTGTAGTAGTAGTTGTTGTTGTTGATGCTGCTGCGGCTGTTGTTGTTGTTGTTGCATTCTTTTTTGGACTTACAGCCACACGCGAAGGTCACATAGCAGCAATTTGTATTATGATTTTCGCATTCAATTAGATTTTATTTCTGTTGGGTTTTGGCTGGACTGTAAATGGTATTATCATTGATTAGTTGTAATTTGATTAATGAGTTTTCTACATTTCGTTTTATTTTTATACGATTTGGTAGGTAGGATAACAAAAGACTTTTAAGGTTGCCGCAGCGCTTTGCGCTTTTCGAAACGAAATTTTCGGTTTTGAACGCGCTCTCTCTCAGAACGCTCGCTCTCACTCTCACTCTCTCTCTGTCTCTCGCTGAGGCTGCCGAAAACGCCAACGCAACGGTTTATGTATGGCTCGTTGCCTGTCGTCGTCGTCAACGTCGTCGTGCGCCCACGCTCCAAGCTCAGCTGCGCGCTCTCCTCTTTTTTTTTCTTTTCCGTTCTTGGTTTCTTTTTTTTTTTGCGTGTGTTGGCGAAGAACGCTCTGCATTTGATTTGCATTTGAAATGCCGTTACATGCGTTATGCGCTCCGCAAAAGAAGCAAAAAGAAGGAGCTTATAAAACGCAATTTGATGACTGAGATTTATGGCAACAACTTTGCATTTTTTCTTTCATTTTGTTGTTGTTTTTTTGCATTGTCTGCTGATTTGCATTTGTTCACGCGAAAAAGACACAAGAGCTAACCATGTGTGCGTGTGTCTGACACAGCAGCAAGCCAATAAGCGCAAGTGTGAGAGGGAGAGGGAGAGAGAGAGCGAGTGCGAACAGCGAACAGTGAACAGCGAACACGACGAGCACATGATGAACGCACGAAGTAAAACCGAAGCAGCCGCAGCAGCCACCGCACAAAGAAGAACGCCGAAAAAACGTCCCTAGCATACGCACATACATTCACACACACACACACACATGTATTGGGAGACAGCAGAAGCAGCAGCAGCAGCCGCAGCAGCACACGCACAGGCCAAAGAAATTTATATAATTCGCAGCGGCCGTCGCTGCTGCTGCTTATTGTTGTTGTTCTTGTTGTTATTGCTGCAAACACAAAACAGCGGCCGAGGCGCTCGTGGGTGGTAAGCAGCAGCAGCAGCAGCAGCACTCTACATGTATGTATGTGTGTCTGTGTGTGAGTAGTTACTTAGGGCAGCCAGGCAAGCACTCGGCGTGCCTTTTGTAGCAGCATGAAGTAGTCGCCGTCTTCTTTGTCACTGTACGTGTTAGTGTTGGTGGTAAACGTAAGTACGTACATGTATGTATATGTGTGTGTGTGTGTGTCAAAGACGACAGCGACTGCGGCGCCTGCATGTGGATTTTGTGCTTGTATGCCTGTGTATTGGTGTTAGCTGCTGCTGCTGCTGCTGCTGCTGCTGATTGTCCAACAATAAGCGCTGCATACTAACGGGCAAAACGTTCCTTTTGTTTAGCTCACGAATAAATTGTTTTTGTACTTTTTTAATGCATGTATTCAATGCTTTTTGTCAGGCACAAAAGACGCTGCGCTTTTCAAATAAGTAAAAAAACTTGTATTCTTTTTTTTTTGTACATATATTTCGCATGGCAATAATAATCATAAGTGTGGGCAGCGCTGTCATAGAAAGTCATTTGAATGGGCGCTCTGGTCACACTGTGCGTGTGTATTTGTTAACTTTCACTTTTGTTTTATTTGCTGCTGCGTTGACACTGCGCACACATACACACACACACATACACTCACACACATGTATAGGTATTTTCTCATTTTTTTTGTGCGTTTGTGCGTATGTGTGTGTGTGTGTGTGTGTGTGTGCTACTTCGGGTTTCTGCTGATTCTCTGTATGGCGGCTGCTTATATAAGCCCGGAACATGGCACAAAAAACTATTCGCAACGAACTTTTCGCTGTACGTTTTTCCTGCAATTTGCCACAGCGTTTTTGTTTATGCAACGTGGTCACACTTTGTGGGCATTGGGGCAGCGTGGAGGCTGGTGTGAGTGTGTGTGTGTGTGTGGTGGCAGGGGGGGCGTGCCAGGCAATGATTTTCACATATTATATAACATTGGCGATAAAAATTCGAAGGTTTCATTGAATCGTGGCGGCCAGCCGATTGATTGTGTTTGTTACGTTGCCAACAATCGCACTATCGATCGCGATCTATCGTAACGCAAAACACAAAACGTTTACGTTACATCGCCAACTAACATAACAAATGTCCAAATATGCCCGCACGCTCATAATTACAATGTGTGTGCGTGTGTGTGTGTGTGTGAGTGTGTGGGTATTTCTTCCAAGAGCGCAGCATCAACTGCCGTAACGGCCGCGTGGGCGGAGCTGCGGCAGCGGATGCGAGGGACGCAGAGGCTGCTTGCTTTGCTGTATTTTTTTTTCTTTTCTTTTGTGAGGGGTTTGGGGTTAGGCTAGGCGCTTTGAGAGTTATGCTAAGCAGATTTTATTAGTCGAACACCATGGAGAAGTGGCCAATTCTTCATTTGCTTTATGCTTCAACAAAAACGATAACAATAACGTTGGCGATAACGATAAACCGATTTGCGTTTGGCTCGTTTACGATTCGCAACTTTTCACAATTTGTTTGCCGTTAATTTGATTATTTGTTATTATTATTATTTGTAATTCTTTTTACTATTTTGCATTTACATTAGAACATAATATTTTTTTTGGGCTTTATCTTTGTATATTTTTTTTCTTTTTTTTTTCTTTTTTTGGTTCTTTGCTGCTTGCTTTTGTGTGTGGACAAACAGTTGCGCGACGACGCAGGATATACCGTTACAATCCTGCTTCTTGCTGATGGCCCCAAACGGCACTGACTGTGCCACAAATTGCAGATGGCGCTTAACTGGAATATGCCAATGGCCCGAGCTGCCCAAAGGGGGCAAAACACGAGCAAAAACCTTGCGCTCAGCGCTGACAAAAAAAAACGAAGGCAAGAGAGCTCGCACAGTCAGCCGCTCTCACGCTCAGTTGCTCGTTCGCGCGTTCTCTCTCTCGCTCTCGCGCTCTCTCGGCAATTCGAACGAAAAGCTTCCAGCGCTGTTAACTTAACAGCGACTGTTTAACAGCTGCTGTGTGCGTGTGTGACTGTGTGTGCGATGCTCTGCTGAGCTGAAGCAAGAAAAATTACTTGCTGCAGGGCACTTAATCACTAATGACAGCGACGCCACAGCCAGCGTTCGCTGCGTGCGTCGACTGCGACGGCAACGGCGACTGCAGCAGCGGTGCCTGAACCTCAACTCTCACTCAAAATGCGTCTCACCCACTTGACTCGAATTGAATCAACTCGACACTCGACTCGGATTACGTCCTATTCGCTATGACTTGGGCATTTGCTGCTGCTGCTGCTGTCGCTGCCGCTGCTGCTGCCACAGCTGCTGCTGCTGCTTGTTTCGTTACGGCGTTTTGTCTCACTTGGCCTAAATGTCTAATACCCTATAATATCGTTTAATCCCACTCAACGTGCTTTAGTTTTGCTCTGCTTACAGAAATACAAGGCGCATCGCATTGCAGTTGACAGTTCCAAATGAACCCGCTCGTAGGCGAGAGCGAGAGCATGCGTGACTATCACACAGACACACTGACTGTATATATGTGTGTGTGTGAGCACGCTTTAATTGCAATTGCAAATTCTGTAGCATAACTTTGAGCGCAAGTTCGGCCTGTCAAAGTTGCTAATCACAAACTAACAGCGTACTAGCCTGAAAAAAAAAAACAGCAAAAGAGCGACAAGCCAAGGCCAAACAACCTTCAAAGGCGGAAGAAGAGCAAGAGGAAGAGGAAGACAAGACTGATGCCAAAAATATTCGGCCAACTGAATTATTTACCTTTGTGTTAATTAACTTAAGTAACTCTGAGACACAAATCAAAAGTGGAAGGGAAACGGATGGGAGGGAGGGAATGGAAATAGAGGTGAAATGTTGTATATGCAGTGTGCATATAATGATCATTTGCGAGGGTAGGCTAAGAAGTTTCTGATAGAAAAAAAAATTTTAAAATGCAATATTAAATGGGAAAGCAACTATAAAATTTGAAAACAAATAATAAATTAATTAATAATACATGAAAAATTAACTCATTATTTAAAAAAAAAAAAAAAAAAAAAAATTAAATTAAAAAAAAATTAAAATGTATTAGATTTTAAAACATTATTAAATGAGAAATAAAATAAAATATAAAAATAAAATAAAATAATATAAAAAAATAATAAACAATATAATAATACTAATTTTATATATAATATATAAAAATCTAAAATTATAAATATAATGAAAATTAAAAAAAAAATAAAATCACTTAATTAAATTAATAAGAAATAAATAAAAATATATTTATATATTATATTTAATAAAATTTCAATAAAATTAACAACAACAAAAACCATAATGAGCCGAATAAAATTCCAACAAAATGCCTAAAATCAAATTGAATAACTTTCTAAGAAATAAAAATTTGCTTTAATCTCAATGAGGTTATGTTTTTATGTTAAACACTGATTAGAATTCGACGTTGGGATTTACACAGATTTCGCTTTCCTAGTGGATTTTCGGCTACCCTTCACGACAGCCGCCCTTTGAACCGACCCGCCACACTCCCCCCCCACTCCTCTCTCCTGACCACGCCCTCTGCTGATAAGCCTAAAGGAACAGTAAAAATAAAAGTAAAAGTAAACGAGGCGACAGACAAAAGAAACCTAAAAAAAAAGAAACTTAAAACAGCGACAGGAAGCAACAAAAAAACCCCACACACACACTCACAAAAAAAGAAAGAAAAGAAAAGGGACAACCGAGAAGAGACGAAGTAGAGCAAGAAGAAGAATAAGAAGAAAATGAAGCGAATCCCACATAATTTGGCTTGGAAAGCATTTTGCTTCAATTTATGCGCATTCCAATCAATAACTGTGACACATGCAACCAGGACCAGGCAAGGACATCAAGGAGAGTGAAAGTGCTAAGATATGCCCCATGGCACACACACACGCACGCACACAGGATGCCCCCAAAGGATGCCAAAGGATGAGCAGCTTTTGCCCAGCTTCTAAGCAGACACAAACACACACACACACACACATAGATGGCAGAGGCAGCGACAGTGGCAGAGCAAAGGAATGGATATGAATGTGTCAAACTTATGCGGGCACACACACACACACACACAGTCACACTCACACGCCCAACTGTGTGTGCGTGCAGAAATTGATAAGAAACAAAATAACCCTGAAGAAGAAATTGTGCAAAGAGCGGCAAGCCAAGCAAATAAGAGAAAGAGAGAGCGTGCGTGTGTGTGTCTGTGTGTGTTGGGTGAGAGAAAATGGAAAACAAAACCAAAAATGCCAGCACAAATAACAATACAACAGCAACAAAGACAATTCCGAGAAATTCTATTAGCAGCGCGTGCTTATGTGTGGCTCTGTGCGTCTGTGTGTGTCTGTGTGTGTGCGTGCTTAAGTCGTGTATGCAGATCATAAGCTCTGCAGAGCTTGTGCAAAAGTCAGCAAATCTGGAGCCTGCAGCTAGTCGAAGTTAATCGATATCGATACATATGTAAACGCTATCACTTGGTATTTAAATACACATAATGCGGTCAGATTATGCGCTTTACTACTAATTGGCAGAGCCTGCAGCTAAAGCGTTATTCGATATCGATAGATATGTATGTAAATGCCATGACTTTGTATTTAAATCGGTTTAAGGCAAATTATGCGCTTTATACGAATATGCAGACATTCAGTAATTAATAGACATCGATATATGCATATGTAAATAAAGTTCTGGCATTTTGTGCGCTTTATTGGCAGTGATCGGCATGCGGTGCCATAAGCGAAAGCAATTTAAATTAAACACTGGACAGTCGTTGGCAATCGGTTATCGCAATCGTAATCGAAATCAATGGCTACCTTGGCACACATACACAGTGCACAGACATGGCAGATAAGCGTTACAAGGACGCCGCCGCCGCCGCCGCAGCCTCAGCTGCGAAGCTGGGCAGCCAAAGCAAGCGGCAAGGATTTTGCGCAGTTTTGCTGACAGCCAAGTGGCAGACGGTCGGGCAGGCGGGCAAGCGATTTCTGCTCTTTTTGCACGCACACACAACAACAACAATAAATAGCAAAAATAAAACATGAAGAAGAAGAAGAAGAAGAGGAGACAGGCAAAGGCAACGCAAGTTTTGTGAATGAAATTTCGCGCAGGCACAAAGCGCACAAACAACGTTTAGCTTCCACACAGACATACGCACACGCACACGCACACTCACACGCACACAGACAGACAGTTGCTCCCACTCTCACTCGCACTCGCACTCGCACACTGTATGGAAAGTCACGCGGCTAGCGTATGCACAGATGCGAAGCACATAGACAAAAGGGAATGGCCGAAGGGGCAACACGGCAAGGCAGCAGCCCAAAAGCAAAGCAAACAATGCCGCGCGCTCTGTGTTTGGGTTCAAAGCTACTAGAAAATAAAAACGAATAAAGAAAACCGACAAAAAAAAAAAGAAGCGAAAATGAAACGAAACGAAACGTAAGCAAAGCAGCGCTCTTAGCAGAGCTGAGCGCTGAGCGCTGAGCGGAACGTGTGGGATGGCAGAACAGAGCTGGGGGACGGCTGATTGGCAGGGAGAACCCAAAAGGGAATCAACATCTGCCGCTGGGCAGGCAGACAGTCGCTCTCGCGGGCGTGGTGGTCGGTCGGTCGGTCGGTCGGCCGTTGCCTTGGCAGCGAAGCTGTTGGAATGTTGCTGCTGCTGCTGCTAGCGCTGCTGGAAAGTAGAAGCCGAAAAACTAAACTAATGCTCAACATTTATCGATGATGACGGTGCGCGCAGGGGATGCGAGCAAGCGGCAGCCGAAGGAGCTTGTGGAATTGACCCACAAATATTGCCATAGATAATTATGTTAACCTCTGTGGCGCTCTGTCTGGCAGCGCACTCGATAGTCGCGCATCAGATAATGCGCGAGATGAAGATAGCTCGGCGAGGCGAAACCAATTACTCCAATGGGAGGATCCCTGCTCGACCCACTGTAAATTCAGCTAAAGTTCAAGTGCAAGTAAACAAGAAAATACAGCTGAGCGCATAAAGCAGAGTTAAGATCGTGGCCAGAGCAAAGGATGAAGTCAGTGCGGCAATAAACATGCCCAGACATGCACAAACATGCATGCATCCGCACATGTGTGTGTGTATGCGTGTGGTTTGTGTGAGCTTGAGCTAGCGTTCAGCTGAAAAGTATGCAGTGACTTTTATGCTTAACGTAGCGCATTCGCTGGCCACACACACACACACACGCACACATGAGTAAAATGTAAATTCAGCTGTGTGTATGTGTGTGTGTGTTGGTTGGGTGATAAAGCCATAGATATAGCTTGGCCTGCATGAGTGTGGATAATGGCGCGGCGAAAAGTCGAAACGCACACAGCACACACACACACAGCCACATGTGCACACACACACATGCGCGCACATAATAAGGTGCGATTTGTCTCGCGCATAAAACGAAATTTCCTGCAAATACACACAACGAAACACACACACACATACACACGCAACAATGCTTGCTGCTGCCGGGACAGCAAAGCAGGTGGAGCGAGCGAGAGAGATAGAGAGAGAGGACGAGGAAGAGGTATAGGGAGCCCAGTTTCGATTGCTTTGTTGCTTGTATATGACAGTGTCTTTGTGTGTGAGTGTGTGTGTATGAGTGTGTGTGTGGGGAGGACATCTTTGTAGGTTAAGGCTCATGTCAAAGCTGTCAAACTGGTGCGACAAAAAGGGCGTAAGGCTTTAGGCGTGGCAAACTCGTTTGCCATAATTATTGCCTTTGTTGTTGCATGCGTGTGTGTGCGTATGTGTGTATATACATATATATATATATATGTGTGTGTGTGTAGCATTATTATTTTAACCGGAAATGTGTGTTCTGCCCTTTCCCCTGTCCGCCCACAAAACAGCAAAAATTTGTGAACTGCATGAACTTTTTATACGCCATAGCGTGTAGAGCATAACAGGGTATGATAGGTGTGTACATAACGAAAAGTTGAAAGAGAAGACAAAAATTTATCGATAGCAAAAAAATGCTGAAGTTATAAAATACTGTTTAAATTTGCAATAAAACTACTTTAAAATTAATAAATAAAATTATTACAGGATATGTGCTAGTCGAGCACTGTAAATTGTATATATATGTATATCTTTTTTTTTTGCTTTTGCGGAAGCTTTTGCTCTGTGCCGGCGACAACATTTAGCAAATTTTTTATGACAATGTCGAGCGAGCTCTCGCTGCTCCGCACTCTCGCACTCTACCTCTCTCTCGCTCATTCTCTTTTGTGCTCTGCTTAACCTCAGCTGCCGACAGCGCCCACTTTTATGACAAATATTATGTTAAAGACCGAATATGCGCTACGCCATAAAAGTCAATCATTTTTCATTTCGCTTTGCGCGGCGCTGCCAGCTGCGACGTCGCTGCCGCGGTTGCCGTCGCCGTCGCCGTCGCCGTCGTCGTCGCTGTCCGTCATAGTCACTCTTGCAGCGCCATTCACACAAAAACCAAGCGTCCCGCTACCTGCTCCTCTGCCGCTGCTGCTGCTGCGCCTGACATTGCCTTTGGCTCTGCTTGATTTTGCCTTTCTTCTCTTTTCTTTCATTTTTTTTTTGTGCTTGTCCGCTGGGGACATTTAATTTTTGGCGGTCATTCGTTGTGATTTTCCTTGATATGCGATATAGTATTTTATGTACACTGTGCGTGTGCGTGTGAGTGTGCATGTATTTGTCTCAGTGTATTTGACGCTCTGGCTGGCTTGGCTAAGCGCTTGTTGTTGATATTTGGCGCGGCTTGCTTCAATTTATGTGCTGTTTGCCTTTATTGTCGAGTTTTACTTGTTCCCGTTTTCATTTTTTGCGCTCTTCTTTTTGCCCCCCAATTTTTTAAAGGACCTTTTTTAGGGTGCGTGGATCTCACATTTGTTGTGTTGTTGTATTGATAAGTTCATTTAATGGGCACGGCCTCTGCCCACACAAACACATACACATACATATCTACATACTTGTATGTATATACGTGTGTGTGCGTGGCATTTGTTTGAGTGCGCTGCGCCTAATGAGTTTAATGCTTTGTTATCAGCGCTGTAATCTGCTTATGTAATATGCGGCCAAAACTTCAACATAATTGAATCACAAATTATGTCATTTTGACTTTATTTATGTATGAGTGTGTGTGTGTGTGTGTGAGTGACTGTCTGTGACTTTTTATACACACAAACACTCACGAGATTTGAAGGCCTTGGGCGCAACTTTAAACGCATTAATTGCCAGATTGTCAGCGATTGGAGTGAGTGGCAATTAGGCAGAGCGCAGATAAACGTTTTAATGGCAAATGCTTAAGCATTTCGCTACTGACTTGACTTTTGCGAGCATGTGTCATGTGCTAGAGCGAGCCAGAAACAGCAGCAAGCTGATCATTTAAGCTACAGTAAAGCCTCTCTAATACCAACGCAGGCTTATCCACAGAAAACACACATTTTTGTTTAGACAACTGTGATTTTTTAACTTAAATATTATTTGGTTGCTGTTAAGGCAATTGCCAATTTTTAATAAATATAAAATAAATTCAATTTTCAATTTAAATTTTGTTTGTATTAAAGAGGCTTTACTGTAATTTCTTTGCAATTGGTCAAATTTGCATTGCAGCTTTGCATAGCAAATTTAATACGTATGAGCGAGACAAAACACATTTGAATTTAGCTCATGTAAAAAAAAAAATGCCTAAGCGCCATTTGCAATTAAGTTGCACTCACTGCTCAGCTGGTGAGAGCGAGACAAGGCTATTGCCAAAGTGATCTTAACGAAAGCATCGTTAAATATGGTCGCCATTTGCAATCTGCTAGCCTATTGGCATAGCAAATCGCATGCATAAGAACGAGAGGAAGATATTAACACAGTCATCGCAGGCTCTTTATCAAAACGCAGCCAGCTAATTTATCGCACTTCTTTAAACACGAATTGTTATCGCAAACTGAAATTAACTAATTTGAAATGTCTCATCAATTAGCGTAGCGAAATGAAAAGCAAACCATTTAGAGCAGCAATTGTCGCAAGGCAATTAGACTGGGGGAAGACCACACCTGATCGGTTTCTGTTTGTTTTCAGAGCAGTTTTTCTTTGCTCTTCGCGCAATGCAGTCGCCGGGACACGTGCCCCGGGCCTGTCTTCCTCTTCTGCTTGCGCCCATCACGTTGGCTGTCAATGACGGAAGGCCACTTTCATTTTGTAGGAAAAGCAAATGAAACTTAACGGAAAAGAAAATTACATCATGCTCGTTTCAATGGGTCGACATAATATTATTTTCCTTCGTTTTTTCTGTTTTTTTTCTGTTTTTTTTTTTTTATATTATTTTTGCTCTTCTTCGGGTGCGCACCCACTGTTCGAGTCATATACACGTGCAAGCGCGCGCTCTTTGTGTGTGTGTGTGTGTGTGTGTGTCTTTGTGTGTTTGTGTGTGTGCTTCATCATCAGCTTCCTTCTGTCGATTTTTTATTTATTTATTTTATGCCTACGCACATACGCGCCAAGCAGTTTGACAGGTGTCGCCGACTGAGTGGCTGCCTGATAAGAGAGGCGCGGGAGGAGTGTGTGTGTGGAGGCGTGGCACCTCTCTCTCTGTCTCTCTCTTTCTCTCTCTCTGTGTGTGAGTGCCTCGCGGGGTAGTTGGCATGGAATGAAAAATGTCGCCCTATTATTCTTTGTATTGTTTTTATGCGGCAGTTATACGCTTATTTTTGTTGTCTTTTAATAGACGTGGCAAAGTGCGCCCAAAAGACAAAGGCAGCCGAACCAGCGCTGGGGCTACTTTACCTACTCAATAAAAATATAACAACAACAACAGAAAACGAAGAAAAAACGGAACAGACACAGGCAGACAGGCCACACCCAGCCCCTGTGCCATGTGGAGCCTGCGTCTGCTGGCGTTTTATCATCATCCAATCAGTAGATAAATAACACATAAAATGAGGTGCTTAATCGGGTTTGAAGTGATGAAAGTGAAACTGTGCTTCGCCTCTCGTCTGCCTGCTTGACAGTCTCTCTGTCTCTCTCACTCTCTGTCTGTCGCCAAGGGGGCTGGGTCTTTGTCTTGGGCATAAATCTAAGGTAACAACTTTATATTTGTGTATCAGTTCCTTAAGAGCTTGTCAATTGCGCGTGACAACATAATTTACCATTAAATTGTACGCGTAGACAAGTAATTTGTCAACATTTATTCGCGTTACATGCAAAAACAAGTTAATACAATTGATTGACAAGCAGCTATGCAGCTAATATTAAGCAGGCGCAATTTAAATTTTGCCGCGCAGCTCAACGAAAAGCTGCTTACGTTAAATTTAAATTTAAATTTTTAGGCAAAAGCCAACAAGCAATTTAAATTTTGCGCTCAACTTAACGATAAGTTAGCCGAAATTAGAGCAAGTTAGCAGCACAGCATTTGGCTTATCGAATTGCCACCACTTTGATAATCGATAATTCACACAGCTGTCTTGTTTTTTTTTTTAGTCTGTGCGCTTTTAGTAAGCAAAGTTATTGTACGCAAACAGTATTAAAATAGCTGAAAATTAAGAATACCAATTAGAAAAACTTAAATACAAGTATATTGCATAAGCAACAAGCATTAAGTGTCTCTAGAGTTGGTTACATATGCTGCAGTCGTCACATAAATAGTATTAGCAGACGCCTCGCCGCTGCAGCGGAACACAGCTTGGAAAAAAGCCAGAAACGGCCAGGTAAATCAACAAGAAAAAAAACTAGATCAACAAAACTGCATAAATTTAGCATAAAATTAAGCTTTAACTTTGTACAGTTCATTTCGTACACTGTTCAGCATGAGCATTTATAGTTTTTTGTGTTTAATTTCAATAAAAATGAATCGCCACAGCAAAAATATCCCGACGTTGACAGCTGTTATGGCTCTAAATAAAGCTAAACAAGAAACAAAAACGAAATCTCGACCGCTTATCAGGCGTAGGGAATTCTATATTGAGGTGTTTTTTTATCGGTCAGCTACGCATTTGCTGCTGGCGATTATCATGCTGACGCCTCTCCCCACCCTCATCAAAGAGCTGTTAAGTGGTTCGAGCTGCTAATTGATCCGATTGATTGTTAATCAAATTTAGTCTACGATTTTGCGGCTCAATTAAAGCCGTTAAGCAGTCAAACAGACAAATAAACAAAAATGCACGAAGTCAAATACTAAATGCTAAATGCGAAATGCTAAATACTAATAACTTAATTGCTTTTATTGCAGTAATGTCTATTTAAACAAAATCAAATCAATTGTCAAAGCAGAACATCAAAAATGAAACAGAAAAGCTGGCGACACAAGCGTAAATAACTAAGTGAGAATCAATAACAGTTAGCTAACGGTAAATAAGGATACTGAAGAAGCCTTAAAGAAGTTCAGCTAAGGTAACATGCTTGGACGCACGCAGAAACTGCTCCTGGGACTGGCCATCCTCTTGCTAGTCAATGTGCTCTGGGTATCGTCCAGCGAGCTAAGCAAGGTAACTACTATATATAATATATGTATCTGAACAAACCATTAAAACACTTCATCTCCAACAGATTCTCTACGCAGATGATAAATATGATAAGCCATTCTTTAGCACCTACTTCAAGACGTCGATGTTTAGCATCTATTTGTTAATCATTGGCATCATAGCGCCCTGGAAGGAATCATGCGAGCGTCAACATGGCAATTATGCGGTTTGTATAGTCCAATAGATGACCTATAAATACACTAATCCATTTATAATCCTCCCTCACAGATGATGGAACAGCATGCCGATGAGGAGAACTATTATACCAATCAAGCTGCTCTGGTTAGACAATCAACTCTTGATTCTCTTAAGGATTCTAATTAACTATCATTTGGCTTTACAGGGCGATTCCACGTTTGTGCCCATACGCGTGGCTAATCCCATCAATGGCATTGTATCCGGCACGGAGAGCGATGATTCGAGTGTGCGCAGCGTTCGCTTTTGCAAGATGGCCGAGGTGCGTGAGATGTCGGCGCATGAGGCAACGGATGCTTTGATGGCTCGACTGTCCTATGCTGCGAGCATGAGGATTAGAAGGCAGAAGACGCATCACAAGACGGCAAAGACGGCGTTGCTCTTCTGCTTGCTCTGGTTTGCTGCGAATTACTTTTCACAGCTCGCCTTGAACATGGATGAAGAGCCCATGATAACGCTCATCAGGTTGAGTCATACAGATAACCAAACTAAATCAAATTTTTATCTATATATATGCTTTTGCAGGTCCACTTCAGCCACATTGTTTACCATATTGTTAGCTGCCCTGTTTCCCTCTGCCATGGGCGACAAGCTGACCATAACGAAGCTGATCGCAGCCACGATGAGCATTGGCGGCGTCGTGGTCATCAGCATGAATGATTTGCACGACTCGAAGATGACCCGTGGCGTTCTCTTGGCTCTCTTCAGCGCTTTCTTCTATGCCTCGTATTTGGTGTTTGTCAAGCGAAAAAGTGACACCGAGGAGAAGGTGGACATTCCGTTGTTCTTTGGTAAAGCTAAGATCAGGGTATATTCTAGTCTGGCATTTGTTTATAATATATATATTTCCTTTGTATTTCAGGCTTTGTTGGTCTCTGGAATCTGTTGCTGCTGTGGCCCATTTTCTTTATATTGCATTTCACCAAGATCGAAACATTCGAGATGCCCAGCCAGGGACAGTTTGGCATGCTCTTCTTGAATGGCTTCATTTGCACAGTGCTCGCTGTAGCGCTGTGGCTATGGGGCTGCTTCCTCACCTCCTCGCTGATTGGCACGCTGACCATGTCGCTCCAAATACCCTTGACAATTGCATTTGATGTTCTGCTCAAGCAAAAGCCGTACTCTTCCCTATATTGGATGGGCTCGATGGGCCTGATTATGTCTGTGCTGCTTGTTGTTTTGCTAATGCGCAACGATGATTCAGATCCACTCATGAAACTGTTCAAAGTTGTATATAGAAAGATCTGTGGTTGTCGCAAGCCAAACATTGTGAGGTAATAGCTGAATACTTGCTCTATATATATATATACTATATTCATTTTAATTCTTGACCAATTCACTTTGCAGAGTCACCGACGATGAGCAACAGGAATCTCTTATCAATAGCAGCGATTAAAGTCTGAACATTGATTTTCCGGAAAGGCTTTTGGAAAACGCGCTTTCTCAACAATTTTAAAAATTTGCTCACTGCAATCGCAATGCAAATCCAAAACTTGGCTGTTCACGACTTCGTTTCGAATCGTTCTTTAATCCATAGCGACAAATATATATATATACATACATATATATTTAAATATATATATATAGACACATATATGTATGTGTGTAGTTGTAGTTGATACTTCGCACAACTCTCATACATTAACTATAGCAAACTTTCCTGATTGCTTTTTAGGTTGAAAAGCTGATTTTCCTGATTTGCAATTTTACGTACAATTAAGCTAATATATATGTGTATATCTTATATTTATTATATATATTATTTCTTGTGTAAATAGCTTTAGTCATAGTGTTTATCTCTCTCTCTCTATATGTGATAGGTCTTTCAATTTGCTGAAGCTCAGTTATAATTTATGCTAAATTTAATGATATATGCTTTAGTGCTCGACTTTATAGTGCATATATATATATATAGTATATACATACATGTACACATACCCTCCATACTCAAGTCTAACATTTCTAATGTTTTATGTCCGATATACCCTGTAAATCAGCATAGAACACTTCATTTATAAATTATATATACTGCAAAATGTGTTAATAATCGTATATAAATATCTACACACAATTATATATGTTCAGAACAATGTAAACCTGTCTTACTTTGCAGTTTAGACCCATTTAAGTGTGCTTAATTTATAATAAATATATACATTTATGTATAGTTGTCTATTGTTAACAATAAACCAAGAAAAACTACAATTAATAACCCCAATACAAAATGTGCACATGTAATTAGTGAAACTATATTGGTATGTATATTCCGTTTAACTATAGTAAAACAACAATAAAAAATAACCCACTTACAACAAACAATTATGCAAATGAATAAAAAATGCCTCTAAAACATTTAAATTGTGCGCTCAAACTTATCGCAGCTGTTATCGATATAACACGACGACGTTTAACAGCACCAAAATGAGTCTCTGTTCAATAGCATAAAGAGCAAATGTTACTAACAGAGCTGTAACCGCAATTAACATAAGCTCGCGCCCTCAGTTTGTTTCTAGCGTCTGAATTGTGCGGACGTGTTTTCGTTAGCTGCGAGAAGAAAAATCGGAATAATAATGAAGTTTTCCCTGGCTTTGTGCCTGATTGCCATTACAGCCGGCATTGTGGTTGCTGATGAGAGCAAAGGACCCAAAGTGACCGACAAGGTAAGCGAACAAGTAACCACATACACACACATACGCATATATTGTGTGTACCTGCGTCACTTGGTATACACAAACACATAAATCAACTGCGCGGCTGTTGTTTTTGTGTTCTCTCATATATTCAATAAGTATTTTTTATGAATGTGTCTTTTTGTTGCGTAGGTTTTCTTTGACATCACCATTGGCGGTGAGGCGGCGGGTCGCATTGAGATCGGTTTGTTTGGCAAAACTGTGGAGAAAACCGTGCAGAACTTCAAGGAGCTGTCTGAAAAGCCACAAGGCGAGGGGTAAGCGAATATAAACACAGTTAGTTGGCGTTACACACACACACACGCACACGCATGCGAGAAGTTAATACGTACGCACATACACATGCAAGTAGTTAAAATAGCGTGTGTGTGTGTGTGTGTGTGTCTATACAGCTGTATTTATAGGTTAGAGCCGGCGTGTATTGCTATCAATTACGTGGCGTTTAACTGTAAATTAGTTAACAAAAGCTGGAAATTGAATTGTTTAACAAGTGAGAGTTGATTCTAATTTGTCCATTGTGCTGTTCTACTTTTACTTTCTATAGCTACAAGGGCAGCAAGTTCCATCGCATCATCAAGGACTTCATGATCCAGGGTGGCGATTTCACCAAGGGCGACGGCACCGGCGGCCGTTCCATCTTTGGCGAACGCTTCGAGGATGAGAACTTCAAGCTGAAGCACTATGGCGCCGGCTGGCTGAGCATGGCCAATGCTGGCAAGGACACCAACGGCTCCCAGTTCTTCATTACCACCAAGCAGACCAGCTGGCTGGATGGCCGTCATGTGGTCTTCGGCAAGATTCTGTCCGGCATGGATGTGGTGCGCAAGATCGAGTCGAGCGCCACCGACGCACGCGATCGTCCCGTCAAGGATGTGGTCATCGCCAACTGCGGCACCATTCCAGTGGCCGAGCCCTTCGCCGTTTCCAAGACTGATGCCACAGAATAAGCAATACGCATATAAACTATCTTTGTAAACACACCACTCGCATATACATACATACGTACATATATATACACACTTTTGTGGTGGTTTTTAAGCGAAATGTCTTCTTGAAACATAATCAATTCAAATTATTGTCGTATAGCGTGCTCTAGCGTCCAGCAGCAATCGATTTTTCTCAGCCCTTGAGCTGGGAATTTGCATTTAAATTTACAATTAAAACTTACAACAAAATTTATACGATAAGCGAAATACTCTCTGCTCAAAAGAAACATTTTCTCAAATTTGTAATGCATTATAATTAAAGTTTTGTGATAAAAAGAAAGGAAGAAAATTTGATTTGTTTTGGTTTTTTTTTTTTTTTGGGCGCTGCGGTTCATTGAACTGGTTTTTTCTTTGCTACTTATCGCTGTCTCCCTCTAACGGAACCGGTTTACCAACAGCCTCATCTTTAGCCTCTGCTGCTGCTGCTGCTTCTTCTTCTTCTGCTGCTGCTGCCGCGTTTGCAGCTGACTTTGTCGCTAATTTTTTCCTTCTTGCTTTCTCTCTTCTTTATTATGCTGCGCTGCTCTTTATTGTTCTTATTGTTCTTTTTGTTATTTTATTTTATTAAAAAAGCTGACACAGTTGTCTGTTTGCGATGCGTGTCACGTTCTTTAGCAGCGGCTCGTCAATTAGCTGAGCAAATATTTATATACAAACACATATTTATTCGTTCGACAATGCCAATTTTAGCTCGTGCAGCTCTGAAGCAGCCTTGATTTACAGCAAAATTAACGAAATGACAGTTGCTGCGTGGCGTTAAATGAGAATCCGATTGGAATTGTGTTTACCAATAAGCTGCTGCACTTTCGTTGTTTATCTTTTTGAATGGGAACTGAACTTAACGAAACATATTCCAATTTGACTTATAATCATTTCCAATCAGCTTTACTCTTATCTTAAGCCTTTTAACTAAACAAAAACTAAATTAAACTCTGCTGTTATCATGCATTTTCTGGCTTTAACCCTTAAGTGCCCCATATATAAAAGCGCCCCCAATGCTTATATTGTCATTGAATTATCAATAAGATATATAATATATAGTATTATCTAATCACATTTACAATTAGAATATATTCTTATCAATCTTTTTTAGTCTTTAACCCATAAATGTTTAGATTTTCCACACTTGAATCTTGTTACAGAGTGCAACAACCCCAAACAGTTTTTCCAGCTTCCAGTTGCTGCTCTCCTATTCCAATTGGAACTTGTAGCATAAATGTTTATACCAAATGCACTTTAACTAAGAAAACTAATTATGAGCTCTACATATACATACATATATGTTCATATATCAGCAATTAAATATATATATGTAAAACAGTTCGCTCCAGCTGCATGCAACAGAGAGCCAATTGGAAAGAGAGCGAGAGAGAGAGAGAGAGAGAGAGTGGATCTTGCTGTGTGTGGCTCCCCAATGTATAAAAAATTGCCTCAGTCAGTGCAATTGTATACCCCCATTTATATATACATACATATATATCTGTGTATTGTTTATGTCGGCTCACAATCTCATGTGCCACACATGTTTCCCACATTCAAAGAGAGCGAGAGAGAGGGAGAGAGATGGAGAATGAGCGCGCAAGGGTGAAGAGGAAGAGCTACTCATATGTACATCTACAATAACCACAGAAATTCTAAGATTATTATTTACGGCGAGCAATCGCAACGAGGAGCCCAAGCGCTTGGATGGCATATTTCTAAAAAGCCGAAAGCAAAGGATTGTGGAACGAAAGAATTCTGGAGGAGTGCAGTTGGAGCTATAAAGGATTAAAGACCAGAGGGAATTAAGTATATGCAGTTCATCATGGTGAGTTATGAGTGCATAAAGTGTAAAGTCAGCGCAGATCCGGCAATTGGAATATATATATATATTTGATTGATAAGCAAGCGAACTGAGAGCAGATGCCGTTGCTGCTGATGATGTGTACCAATCAAATCTGTCTAAGACAAATATAATTGAATTTCAAGTTCCATTAAAGAATTTGAATTTGCTTATAAGAAGTGAAGAGAGACAAAACATAAAGAGTGAACGGGCAAAAAGCTTGAAAATTAAATGATCTAAAAGTGCATTCAATATGGAATTATTGTATGAATGGCATATATACCTATATTTATATATGAATAGTTCCATAAAGTTCCACATATAGAATATACAGCATCGCTCAACTGAATAGGTTTGACATTTTCAAAAGTTCAATGAAGACAAAGAAAGGCTTGAGATCTGTAAGAAACACAAAGAAACTCTTGAGATCTGTAAAATTTAGAATATCAAACCCATTTAGCATCGGTAGAGTCCTTAAATATATCAGACATATAGACTTATATATATTCTTATTTGAGATGAGCGCTAAATGCTTACATATACTGATCAAATTATATATCTCTTGCTAATTATTATATAATAATTAATATAAATTACATATATATGAATTATAATACGTGTAAGCTGTGCTAATTACTGTATAATAATTCCTATAGTTTACATATATGAGGATTATAAACTTTAAAGGCATGCACTGCAGATACTACACAAGCATTTGTTTAATAATATGTGTAAAATCTTATCTAAACGAAATCCAAATTCTCATCAAACAGGAATTAGCATAAACAATTAACAAAAATCTTTAAAAAGCAATACCTGAGTACCCTAACAGGTGAAAGCATTTGATTTATATGCAGAAGTTTAGTTAAATGAAACAAAATGATTTATAAGACTTGAGATAGGCAAAGAAGTAGGTAGATGTAGAGCGCAGAGAATATATGGAATATATTAGAGAAAGGGAAGAAGCTGTAGAAATCAAAGAAAATATAGACGAAATCAATAGCTAAATATAATTGAATAATAAAACTAAATGAGCAGAAAAGCTCTGTGTAAAGGCAGAGCAAAGGAAGCAGGGAGAAAAGTTGGAAATATATCATGAATACCAAAGATTACAGCAGTGGAAGATAGACTAAAACTAGTTAGAGTAAGTAATTCAAAACAAGTCATAAAAGAACAGAGAATGAATAGAGAAATAATATACTATATGCATAATATAATACCATTCATATAATACAACATAAATATGTCAACTTATCATACAGCGGTTCTAAAGTTTCACATAGAAAAGAAACCCTTAATATTTGCAATAGTCTTATAATAAAGATATGTATATAAATAGGTAACATACCTCTCGCTCTCCACATAAATAAATCCATATATCTCTCCACACATATCTATCCATTATACATATCAATCCATCTCTATTCAGCAATTCCAATCATGGCCTGTGCTTTGCTTCTCACTGCTCAGCCTGCTGCTGGGATTGGACAGCTGTCGTGGCGCCAACATACTACTGCTCTTTCCACATGCCAGTGAAAGTCACTTCGCAGTGATGCGCACCCTCGTCGCCGAGCTGGCCAGCAGGGAGCACAATGTAAGCATCGCTATATATAGCAAGTTCAACAATTCCTAAATCATATCCAAATCCAGGTAACTGTCTACAGCGGTCATGGTCTAAACGAGCAGCTGGAGCGTGTTGTGGAGCATGTGGTGCAGCCGGAGTTTGACTTTTGGAGCAACTGTAAGAGAAGCGAATTTTGAGAGACATAAACAAATAAACAATAATATTCTCTATTTCTCTGTAACTCTCTTTACCCTACAGTGCAAGAGCAGGCAGCGGCAGGTGGCAGCCTGGAAGATTTGGCCCTCTTGCCGGACAGCAAACTGCGCAGTTCCTTGGCTGCGGTTGGAGCGCGAGCAGTGGAGCACTTTCTGGTGCAGGCTCCTCTGCTGAAGTTGCTGGAGCTGCCTAGTGTGGAATTCGATTATGATCTAATCATTGTCGATTACTTCTATACAGAGGCGTTGCTAGCACTCGGCTACAAGCATAATAAGCCCACAATTGGCGTCATAAGCACGGACTTTGGAAACTATATGAATGCAGTGCAAGAGGCGCTGCTGCCCGTTGCCTGCTCGCCCATAGATTACGAGGCGTACACCAAGGATTTGGGTTTCTCGGCACGCTTGGGCAATATACGCGAGTGTATGGCGAGACGTAAGCAATTTTACAACGAACATTACGCGGCACAGGAACAAATAATACGCAAACACTTTAAAAGTAAGTTTTATGCCTATTCCAATTGGCGGCAGAAATTCATAGATGTGGCAGCACTCAAAATTTCCCTTATCGATATTTACTTCTTGCTTAATTATCGATGTATTTATGCCTTAATTGAATTTTATTTGGCGCACACCAATTGGCAAAACAATGCGGATTTTATAGATGTGGCAGCGCTACAAATAATCAATATCGATATAAATTTATATGGGCGACTATTTTAAGCAATTATCAAATTTTGAATTTCTTTGCAGTTGCTGTTAGCGTACCGGAATTGCAGGCGAATCATTTGGCTCTATTGCTGCTTAACAATCATGTGCCCCTGTGGACGCCACGTCCATTGCTGCCACAAATTGTGCCAGCTGGCGGTTTGCACATACGAGGACCTCGGGAATTGATGTGGAATATCAAGCGCTTTGTGGAGGAGTCTAAAAACGGCGTCATCTACATACAGTTGGGCAATGAACAGCCCTGCGGTCAGCTGCCCCAACCGAAGCTGAGAGTTCTCTTCGATTTTATAACTGCACGCAAGGAGCGGTTCATATGGACCTGCCACGATGTAAAGACGCTGCACGGCCTGCCTAAAAATGTGCTCATCCAGCATTCTGTGCCCCAGATTGATATCCTGGCACATCCCCACGTCAGAGCCTTCATCATGAATGGAGATTTGTTAAGTCTGCAGGAGGGCATCATGCGTCATGTTCCGATGCTAGGATTGCCCAACTTCCGCAATGAACGGAAAAATATGCAACTGGCTGTACAACTGGGCGTTGCGCTGCAGCTGGAGCAGAGTAACTTTACGAAGGAGGCTCTCAACTGGGCCCTAAATGAACTGACAAAGCAACAGCATTTCCAACTAACCATTCGTGAGGTTTCCAGCGAGTTCCGGGATAGACCTTTGGGTGCCTTGGCGAATGCCATGTTCTGGGTGAACTATGTGGTGCGGCACAAGGGCGGTGCTGCGATTAGAACACGTGGCATAGATATTGCCTCCAATCATTTGCACCTTTTTGATTTATTTGTATTTTACTTTGGTTTAGCCATTGCTGTTTGTGCCGTTTTGGTAGCCACCTACTTTGGAGTCACTTATGCACTGCAAAGAAAACGTAATGATGTAAAAATATCAAAATTAAGTTAAATTGTTTAATATAATTCAATAAAACTTAAAGCAAAGTAAATAATTATATTTGTTTAAATTCACTGTTTAATCGATTTGAATTTGCGCCATTCACAGAGTCGCACTGAGTCCGATAAGCAGACATGCAATACAACTCTGTGCAATTAAAAGTGCTGCCAAGTTTTCGGCAAACGACGGTGGCCATCTTCCTTTCTAAAGAATCGCGTTCGCACAGCAGACGTGTTTAAAACCTTTTCGAGTGTTTTAAAAGGTAATAAATGTTTCAATTTATGTGCAAATGCATTAAAAATGTCCTGCGCATTGTGCATTTGCCACGGAATATGAATGCAGGCTGACTAAAACGTGTTTACGGCGTGTGGTGGGCGCAGCGTGTCACACGTGGAGTCTCGAGTTGCTCAGCGGAGCAGCTAACGCATTGAGGTTATGTTGAGAACAGAAACAACAATAAATCGCCTGTGAACTGTGACAACATGCAAATTGGTGTATAAAATCCTAGTCTAATCTGTGTGTGTATATATCTTGCAGCTCCGTCAATATGTCGACTGGTACAACTGCCACAATTCGCACCCGCAAGTTCATGACCAACCGTCTGCTTGCCAGGAAACAAATGGTCTGCGATGTCCTCCACCCCGGACTCTCATCAGTCAACAAGACCGAGATTCGTGAGAAGCTCGCCGCCATGTACAAAGTGACACCCGATGTTGTCTTTGCTTTCGGTTTCCGCACCAACTTTGGCGGCGGCCGCTCCACTGGCTTTGCCCTGATCTACGATACTCTGGACTTTGCCAAGAAGTTCGAGCCCAAATACCGTCTGGCTCGTCACGGTCTCTTCGAGCAGAAGAAGCAGACACGCAAGCAGCGCAAGGAACGTCGCAACAGAATGAAGAAGGTCCGCGGTACCGCCAAGGCCAAGATCGGTACCGGCAAGAAGTAAAGCAATCTAGCTGGCACATCAATATGATATTGTGTGTGTGTGTTGCTGGTGGCGCGCACCTGCAATTCCAGAATTAACTGCTGCGTTAGTTGTACTTCTTTTATAAATCCAACGACAACACAAATATCCGTTGTTTACTTTTTGGAGCGGCTTTTGTTTTATATGCTTAAGGAAATAAAACTCTAAAAGTAAATTACATTCATGTCTTTTCATATCCTAAAGTGTAAAATGATTAATGTTATACAGAATTGTGCATATTTATCAAAATAAATGCAACTATTTCCGTAAACAAATCCAATATGCATAAAGTTACTGCAGCATCGCTGCCAGACTTGTCAAAGCACAACACATTCTAAGTGGCAGCACACAAGTTGTGACAGTCTGGCCACATTTGTCGAGCATTTCAACCCTACTAGCAACGCTACAAAAATTTATTTGCAAAAAAAAAAAAAACGAAACCGGAAAAAGTTTCATATACAGAAATTGTATAAAATTGTTATAAATGTCAATTGCTAGGCTGGCCAGCATAACCGACAATTATTCGTAGCAGCGGCCACACAACTTTCAGTTTAGCGAAATGTCGATTTGTGGGAGTGGAGGTGGCGGCAGTGGAAGCAGCAGCAGCGGCGGCGGCGGCGGCATTAGCGTCTCGGCTGGCGATTGGATTTGCCCAGATATTGAGTGAGTGCGCGTAAAGCTTCAAGCGTAAAGATCTATGGGCAAAATGCAAAGTATCCAGAACTACAACAACAACTACAAACTACATACTACCCTTCTATCTTCCCTTTAACACAACCGACAAAAATGCAATAACAATAAATTTGTTGTTTTGTTACTCTTATTCTTCCTCCATCCGCATCTGTGTGTGGCATGCGTCTCTCTCTCTCTCTGCCTCTTTCTCTCTCTCTCTCTCTCTTGCTCTCACTGAATGTGTGTTGCAGCTGTCGCCATTTGAACTTTGCGCGTCGCCTGCAATGCAACAAATGCAATCGGGAACGCGAAAATAGCAACAATGAGAAACCAGACAGAGATCGAGATCGAGACCGAGGCAATGGCAGCAGCGGCAGCAGCAGCAGCTCTTCCAAAAAGAAACTGGGTACAGAGATTGGCAAAGTAGCCGCAGACAAATCCCGAGGACTGTTCAGCGCAGAGGATTGGCAGTGCAGCAAGTGTGCGAATGTGAATTGGGCACGACGGCAGACCTGCAACATGTGCAACGCGCCCAAATTCACGGATGTGGAGGAGCGAACAGGTGAGTAGAAACAACATACAACAGAAAGTTAATCAATTAACCCAACTACACATTTGACAGGCTTCGGTGGAGGCTATAATGATCGTGGCGTTGTTGAGTACAAGGAGCGCGAGGATTCGGACAGCGAATACGATGAATTTGGACGACGCAAGAAGCGTAAAAACAATGACAAAGGCGGCGATGAAGATGGCCGCAACAGAGGCAGAGATGAGGCGAAACGTGCCCGACGCAGTGATATCGAGGGCGATGAGGAGGACGAGGAGGAAGATGAGGACGACGACGGAGATTTGTCCAAATACGATTTGTGGGGCGACAATGAAGTGAGCTCCAGCAATGTCAAGAGCAAGGAGACGGACAACGGGACTAGCAACAACAGCAGCGCCAAGGAGAAGCTAATGCCAGCAACAACTGCCAGCAGTAAAAGGGCGTCTCGTGCATCCACCTCGTCCATTTCCTCATCATCCTCATCCAGCTCGTCCAGTTCCAGTGACTCCACGTCAAGCTCCTCATCGAGTAGCTCCAGCAGCAGCAACGCTTCCAACAGCAAGCGTGACAGGAAACGTTCAGACGGACGTTCCCGCTAGGAACGGAGTTTCGTACTCGATTCGAATCGCCGTTGGGAGAGAATTCATCGTGTTTTGTCTTCACCTCATTGTGGGAGCTAACAATTGTTTATTTATTTTTCTAAGCCTGCGCCACTCGCCCATGACATGTATTTGAACTCCACCACTTCAATCCCCCTGCAAGAAAATCAATAAAAACATATAATTTAAGCAATTGTCATGCGACTCGACTTTATTGCCCGTAAATTAATTAATGGAAGGTTTCATCCGATTGCTTGCGGGTGGCGGCGGCCGCTGCCTCGCGCAGCTCTTGCAGTTGTGCCAGCTGCTGACGCGACTCCTCGATCTGCTCTTCAGTCACAGTTACCGGCACATCGCAATCGATCTGCTCCTGGCGAATGAATATCATCTTCTTGATGGCATCCTCCAAGAAAGGTATTTGTTGCTCTTGGAGCTCTTTATGATAGGCCTCCAGACGCTCCTCCTTGATATTCTCGCAGTAAATGTCAGTTAGCTTTTGCAACGACTCTTTGCGCGTTATCCAATGGAACTTCGCTGGTGGTGGCTTGTAGACCAAGTCCAGTTTCTCCAGAATCCACTCGAAACGTGGGTAATCCCAGCGTCTGAGATACTTCAGAAACTTCTTACGCTTTTCGATCATTTCCTTTAGACGCACTTTAATCATCTTGTCGCGTGGATGCACCTCCATGTGTGACTGATAGCGTCGTATGAGTGCCGTCATCCTGGCCACTGTTGAAGACAATAGAGAAAATCTTTAGATCCAGTCCTTATGGTGGAGGGCAGGGAATGATCAGGTAGATCATGTGATCTATATGGTTTACATACGGTCTATCAAGGTCTACTTACATCTGGCCTCCATAGAACCATAGTCCTGCGCATGACGCTGAACCTCCTTGATCATTTGATCACGATAATAGCGTGTTGTCAAATGGTTTCGGTTGTTGCTCAGCATAAACATTGATTTGACAGTTTCATCGGCACTGCAAAGAAAATATAATACTATTACATATATATACATGTGTATTAAAACAAAACTAACTTGGCCAACTCCTGGGAGTCTTTGTAATCCGGCAACAGTTCGTTGGGGCTCAGTGGCGGCAGCTTGGAAAGATCGCCGCTTTTCTCTGGCTTGATGCATGATATCTTTTCGGGCCGTACCCATTTGATTTTCAGATCCGACTTGAATGCATAGTCACGCACAAATTGGCGTGGCACAGCGTGCGCTATATTTAATAGTTTATTCATAAATAACAATTTTTAATGTTGCACTTCGCTGCTTGAGGTTATATCACTGGGCCAGTGTGCACACACCCGACTAAATTCGTTTACGGCCACACCAGCTGACTGAAAACAGTGTGCACCTACCATGCGAAAATGCTTAAAACAGCTGCATTAGTTGTTGCTTTTTTTTTATGGTGCGTGTGTTGTGTTTATTGTGACCAAAAATTACGATAATTGTGAAACTGAGAAATATTAAACTTTTTTATTATATTGGACTTGTAATATTTTACAATGGCGCATATGTCACATATGATACCGCAAGCGTCAACAACACCAGGAGTTTCATCTGGTAGCTCGTCGCGTACAATGTCCCTCATGGAGAAACAAAAGTATATCGAGGACTATGATTTTCCCTACTGCGATGAAAGTAGTAAATACGAAAAAGTGGCCAAAATAGGGCAGGGTACATTCGGGTGAGTTGCAAAAACCAGCATACGCCAAAAATGAATTGCGTTGCATTTTCTTACTGTTCTTTTTTTTTTACCATGCAGCGAGGTCTTCAAAGCACGCGAAAAGAAGAGCAACAAAAAATTTGTTGCCATGAAGAAGGTGCTCATGGACAATGAAAAAGAAGGCGTAAGTAGAGAGTATGTTAACATTTGGAACTACTACAAGTAACTATATATGCTCTTTGCTAGTTTCCCATTACGGCTCTGCGTGAGATTCGTATTTTACAACTGCTAAAGCACGAGAACGTGGTCAATCTCATTGAGATATGCCGCACCAAAGCCACTGTGCACAACGGATACAGATCGACTTTCTATTTGGTCTTTGACTTCTGCGAGCACGACTTAGCTGGGTTACTCTCCAATATGAATGTGAAATTCAGTCTGGGAGAAATTAAGAAAGTTATGCAGCAGCTGCTCAATGGACTCTACTACATACATAGCAATAAGGTGCGTACACCCCATATACACATTAATACATTAACTCATTTGTGATTCATTAACAGATTCTGCATCGCGACATGAAGGCAGCCAACGTACTGATCACAAAACATGGCATTTTAAAGCTGGCCGATTTCGGTTTGGCTCGTGCATTTAGCATTCCAAAGAACGACTGCAAAAATCGTTATACAAATCGAGTTGTTACGCTGTGGTATCGTCCGCCAGAGCTGCTGCTTGGAGATCGCAACTATGGTCCACCTGTGGACATGTGGGGCGCGGGCTGCATCATGGCTGAGATGTGGACGCGATCGCCCATTATGCAGGGCAACACAGAGCAGCAGCAGCTGACCTTTATATCACAGCTGTGTGGTTCCTTTACCCCAGATGTTTGGCCGGGCGTCGAGGAGCTGGAGCTGTACAAATCGATTGAGCTTCCAAAGAATCAAAAGCGACGCGTCAAAGAGCGTCTGCGTCCGTATGTCAAGGATCCCACTGGTTGCGATTTGCTAGACAAACTGCTAACTCTGGATCCAAAGAAACGCATCGATGCGGACACAGCACTCAATCACGACTTCTTCTGGAATGACCCCATGCCCAGTGATCTGAGCAAAATGCTGTCGCAGCATTTACAAAGCATGTTCGAGTACTTGGCGCAGCCGCGTCGCAGTAATCAAATGCGCAATTATCATCAGCAGCTGACGACAATGAATCAGAAGCCGCAGGATAATAGTATGATCGATAGAGTCTGGTAGATCGTAAGCCCTATATTAAGTCTAGATATGAACGTATACAATTGTAATTTACTGTATATGCAGCGATTTGAAGGAGTTTCAGATTCAAGTGTATATCAACAAAACCATTTAAAAATATACTGTTAGTGCGCATAGCAAGCAGAATGCTTGAATGGCAAACATTTCCATACAAAACTTAAATTCAAATTATTTCTGATGTTGCTCTATGGCAAATGAGCGGATCAGGTAAGTATTTTCATCCAAAATAATTATTTTACAGATTTCTTTTCTAGTAAATAATCGGACCTGCATACTGTCCTTAGGCTTGGTAGTTGAACATGTGTGAGTGTGTACACACTCTATACTTTATTCTTTGGTATTTTTTAGGCTCACTCTGAACGAGATGCACATTGAACAGAAAACTAATAAAGTGAAAAAGGCAGAGAAAAAGCAACGACGCAGCCTGGCAATTATAAAAGCCGACTGTAATGTCTCTCAAAGTGACTCGCCCACTCTCTACCTGGCTATACTCAACGTGGGATTAAGCAATGGGCTTACCGAGGAAGCATTGCTGGCCGCAGCAGCTGCAACAGGCGCTCAGGTATCGCAAGTGTTGATGTTGCCTTCGAAGTCGTACTGTTTTCTCATGTGTACCACATTGGCGGATGCGCAGCTTGTTTACGATGGCATGCATAATCGGGCAACCATTGGTCAGAAGGGTGCCGTTGCCTTCCTTAGCTATGTACAGGAATTGCCGCAGCAAAGAGAAGAACACGGTTGGCACAAGCCTCTGCCAGGAGGACTTGTGTTGCTGCCGAATTTCGTCAGTGAAGCGGAGGAGGCAGCCCTGCTGCAGGCAGTTGCTGTTGGTGCTGCCAGCACTGCAGGCAGTCTAAAGCACAGGCAAGTCAAACATTTTGGCTATGAGTTTCTCTATGGCAGCAACAATGTGAATCCGTTACAACCCCTCGAGCAGGGTATTCCAGCGGCATGTGATTTTATGTGGCAGCTTTTAGAATTGCCAGCATTTGAGCCACCCGATCAACTGACTGTGAATGAATACGAACCGGGACAGGGTATACCGCCGCACGTGGATACACATAGTGCCTTCAAGGATCCCATACTATCGCTCTCGCTGCAATCCGATGTTGTCATGGACTTTCGGCGCGGGGATCAGCTGGTCCATGTGCTGCTGCCACGTCGTTCGCTGTTGATCATGTCAGGGGAATCACGTTACGATTGGACACATGGCATCCGACCAAAGCATATTGATGTAGTGGCCACGCCCTCAGGCAGCTTGACAACTCAGGCGCGTAGTAAGAGAACCTCTCTCACCTTCAGGCGTCTGCGTCGTGGACCTTGTGATTGTCAATATCCCACGCTATGCGATACACAACAGACGGCAACTCCCCAAGAGGTGTGTGATAAGCTGGCAGCCCATGCCAGCCACCTGGAACAGCAGAACGTCCATGAAGTCTATGACAAAATCGCAAATCATTTTAGCGATACGCGTCATACTCCCTGGCCACAAGTTTCCGAGTTCCTAAACTCGTTTGAGCCGCAATCTGTGCTGCTGGACGTCGGCTGTGGCAATGGCAAGTATTTGGGATGTAATCCCCAATTGCTCTCCATTGGCTGCGATCGTTCGCTGGGCTTGCTGGGCGTGAGCAACGCTCGTGGTCAGAACGTCTTCCGCTGCGATTGCTTGCAGCTGCCTGTTCGCAGCTCCAGCATAGATGGCTGCATTAGCATTGCGGTCATTCATCATCTGGCTAGCAGCGAACGGCGACTAGCAGCCATTCGTGAACTCACTCGCGTGCTGCGTCCAGGTGGCCGTGCGCTCGTCTATGTCTGGGCCAAAGATCAGCGAAAGAACGACAAGAAGTCGACGTATTTAAAGCAAAACACAGCCGTCAATAAGGAACACACCACGGAGCAGGCGCAGCGCCAGAAGCTTGCGCAGCAACTGGAAAGCATGGATCAGCAATTGCCAGTCTCCTTGCCAGTGCACACGAATCGAACGCAGTTCCAGCAACAGGATGTCTATGTGCCTTGGAAAACCAAAGATGAAAAGCGCACAACTTTTCTACGCTACTATCACGTCTTCGAGGAGCAGGAGCTGGAAAAGTTGGTGAATCAAGTGGAGGGAGTTGTGATTAGGAAAAGTTACTATGATCAGGGCAATCATTGTGTGATCTTTGAAAAGAGCTAAAATGGAATTTCCAGGAATAATATAAGATTAAAGAAAATTATTCAAAATCGATGTAATATAAATGCTGTAAATTTGTTTATCAAAATCAATTGATATATGTAAATGCTGTAAATTTTGCAATAAAAATATGTTTATATAACGAAAACTCTGTAAATTATTGAAATACTTTTAGTTTATTGAATTATTTCGTTTATTTGATTTCAAAAAATACACATCCACATTATATTTATTTAATAGCGAATTGAACGTAGACCAATTATAAATTAATTAAGCTTAATTCTGACCCATTCAAATGGTTTGTTTATAATTATTTTGTATTTTTATTATTATTGTAGCTTTGGACCATAAATTGACAATTCCTTAATAACAACATGTTGTGTTCCGTTCGATAATCCATTGTTAATCCAGAAGTTGTATTCGTTAATTTGGTATGGATTCTGTTTTAGATAGTAGGGATTAAAGAGCTTATTGAATAGGTACATGTGCGGATGTATATATACATAAGAATTGTTTTAGACAGAGATAGTTGACAGTTTATAGATAAAATATTTAGCATAAGTTATTAGGGGTTTAATTAAGCAAGTATATTGCTCAGAGAATTGAAGTAACATAACTAAAATGTAAATAACTACCTAAAGAAGAGAGAGCAAATGGTTTTCTGTGCTGCCATCAGTTCTATATATAATTCATATAACTATCATATAGGTACATCAAGTGAAACTGTTTGAAAATGCATGCTTATCAACTAAAAGGATACTCGTACATACACCTATGTTTATTTATATATTTATGTATAAAGAATTATATATCTTTAAAATGACGTCTTTATAATAAACGTACAAGTACAAGTAGTTTTAAAAACACTTAGAACTCATCCTGGGCACTTTCTTACTTGACAATTCTATATTACAATATCGTATTGTAGGAATTTAAGTATATAGACTAGTTTTACAGTTTCAACGTTTCGTTTTTGGTCGTGGGTATTTGATATGTTAGCTAGTAAGTAAGAGTAAGTAAGTTAGTAACGATTTCGACTATCCTTAATTGTTCTTTGTGCCTACAAGCTATATAGTGGGGTTCATTCTCTACTAGCTCTAGGGTATATACGTGTATAAACTACTAGTGAAAAACATATAGTTATAGAGGTGTATATATATATATATGTATATATAAACATGTGTTGGTGCCCTAGGTTTTGGCTATAGCTATTCTTATTTGGGTGTATATGTGGGAGTGAGTGTATATGTATATAGATATAGAAGAGAACATGTAAAGATATATATGTATATAACTTCATCAACAGGTTTTCAAT
Organism: Drosophila meridionalis; assembly: GCA_035045145.1. Lineage (NCBI taxonomy): Eukaryota > Metazoa > Arthropoda > Insecta > Diptera > Drosophilidae > Drosophila > Drosophila meridionalis. The sequence continues at coordinate 17,048,295 of JAWNPG010000025.1, read as the reverse complement.
TCTGCCTATGTCTAGGGTTAAACCAGAAATTCTTCGTAATATATTAAAGCCTGATAGTTTACTTGTTTGTCGTTAAAGCTGATTTATCAGTTGTCTGTGTGTTTGTCTGTTTATAATGGCTTATAAACCACATCATCTATAGTTCGTATATGTATACTTCAGTCGTTGTTGAATATACAAAGCTTCCTTGCAATATATTGATGCCCCTCTTTCATTTCCCTTCTTGTCTTGGTACATAAACTACGTCTATGCCTACATCTATTTCTAGTAATACGATTACAACTAGTTTTAACTGCCTGAAGAGGCATTCAAATCCCCTTCAGCTTCACCGAAACACTTATTTGAGCAGCTGGCATACTTCTAAACCACAATTCCATCTGAGTCAAGGATAGTGTGTGTGTGTGTGAGTAAGTGTGTGTGTGGGTGAATAGGTTCGTGTAAGATCTGTGATTGTGACTGGGTGTCCAGTTTGCCTTGAGTGAGCGCGCTTAGATAAATGTTTCGGCTGCCATTTGTTACAAGCATTCCGCCAGCGGCGGCTTCTCAATGGGCGGCGATGGGCCTGACACTGAAACCATTGGCACGGCGCTAATCTTCGGCTTGATGATCTTCAAGCCAAGGCCCAGGTTCTTGGGACTGCTGTGCGGCGATGAGGATGCCGTCGATGAGCGCTGATGCACCAGCACACGCGGCTTGGCCTCAATGGCAATGCTGGGCGTGGAGGCGGCCGAAACGGAGGAGGCCGTAGCCGTCGCACTGGCCAGCAGTGGAACATGCACCAGCTCCTCCACCGTTTCCGCTGAATCCTGTGAATCGTGCACCAGAGCCGATGTGTCGCTGTGTATGAGAGCTGATATGGAGGTGGCGTCGTCGTCTTGCATATACGGCGGTGGAGCCTCCAATGAAATGCTGCCCACGATAACGTTGGCCGTGGTTATGGCAGAGGAACGTGCTAGTAAGCTAGTTACGGCTGTTGGCGATTGTTTGGCGTCGTGGAGTACGGGCAGCGTGAGCAGCTCACCAGCATTGGCGCCACATTCCTTCATCTCGATGTCCTGGGAGGAGTTTTGCTGCTGTTGCTGCTGGACGGAGTCATCGTCGGTGCGCCATGGACGCAGACTCTTCTACAAGGCAATAAATATAGATAATTAGTAAGGCTCTTTGATATTTTATGACAGTTTACCCTGCGTCCATTTTCGGTAATGTTCTCTGCACTCTTGGCCTTCCGGCAGAGCACACTCTGTGACCCATGGCGGCGCAGGAACTCGATGGAGTCGAATCCGCGACCCTCCGACGAGACGAATATGGCCGAGTTGATGCGACTACGTGTGCAGCGCTCCGATATCGATGTGGAGCGTTCCTCCGCGAGCATGTGGATGTGCTGTAAGACAGAGATTTATTAGAAAGCCATTGACCACAGAATCTTTGTTATCTTTGCAATTTGTTTCTCTTACGCGGCTATTGCAGTGCAACGGTGGGTGAGCAAAGGTGCCGCCACATTCACTGCTGTCGAACTGTATTCTCAACGATATTTAGAAGTAGAAAGAGCGAGAGAGAGAGAGAGAGACATGGAAGAGAAAGAACAGATAAAGAGAGAGACCCAGAGGTGGAAAACAAAAACAAAATATCACACTTTACACGCACACACACGCACGCGCGTTCACATACACACACATATACAATTTGTAAATCGAAGAACAGGAATTTCAGAGACGAAACGAAGTATATATCCTCTTCAGGCGATTAACAATAAGAACAACAACAGAAGCAAGCGAAAAGCGTAAAGCAACAACCTGCACAATACTCTACAAAAGCAATACGAAAACTGTGAGTGAATTGGTGTTGTTTATTTTGTTTGTTTTTTGGAATTGGCGGCTGTGTTTTTGGCTGTGCTCGAGTGAAGTGTGAGTCTAGATTGACTCCTCTAACTGTACAAGGTGTATTGGTGTTTATGTGCCAAGTATTTCTATTGGGTGCTTTAAAATATTTGTCTTTCAACGCTGCAAACGCCGGGCGAACAAACGGTAAAACGGTTTAAACGGTTAAACGATTAACGTGCCCAACACGAAGTGCATGGCGTTTAGTGCAATTATCGGAATCGATATGCGAGCGAAACGGAACGAAACGAGTAAGCGCAACGATCAAATGAACGAAACGAACGAACACAAATAGATGTGAGCGAACGCCCAATCAAGCAATCGATTGCGCTATATCGTTTATCGATTTGCGTTTCGAAAAGCACTTACGCTGGCCGGTTCACTGTAGTTGCTGTGATTGAGCATGGATGATTCGGTGTGTATGGTATCGCTGGCGACCATGCTGTGATACTTTTGCAGCGTGGACGATCCACGACTCTCGCGCGATCCATCTCGACTGCGATCGGCGCACGAATACTGCCGCCGATACTGTCGTCGCCGGCGTCCCACATTGCCCGCACCGGATGTGGAGCCTCCAACTCCATATCCCATGGCGCCGTGATTGATGCCGACGCCGGCAGCGCCAACGGCAGCTGGCCCATAATCAGCGTATGCCAACGGTCTAGACGGCAACGGAGGCGGGCGAAAGTAGCTGGGATCATAGCTGAACTGTCGCCGTCGCCACTGATCGTATTGCCGGTAATGGCTGAAGAGGCGCCTCCGACGCAAGATCAATTGCTTTTTGGCCTCGAGCACCTCGTTCTCCTCGACAAAGGTGCGCTCCTGTGAGTTCTTCAATATGCTGCGCTGTTGCGCAAATCGACGCTGCTTCGTATGGCTATTGACCGAGAGAGGCAGCACGCGCTGCTGTGGCGCCTGCAGCTGGATTGCTGGCTCTCGCTGCAAGAGTAGCTTCTCATCCTCGGCTGGCTGACAGACATCTGCATCCACGTCTGTATCAGCGTTTCTTATTGGTACAGCGCTATCTATGCTGTCCACATGCTCCAGCACATTGGACTGATTATCGACGCTGACTCCGCGCACATACGTGTTGGTGGGCGTGCCATGGCTATGGCTGACGGGCGCTGTGGGCGTGGCCGCCGTTTCACGATGCACTGGTTGCTAGCTCTCCACGTCCGCTTTGTGCAGCAGCGCAAACTGACAGCCGCAATCGCGCTCGAGCTCCCGTCGCGGATACTGAAAGCAGCGATCGAAGATGCCGCAACCCTCGCAACGGGGCAAGCACTGAGTGCAGCGCATTTACAGTAGAAAGAGAGAAAGAGAAAGAGAGAGAGAGGAAGAGAGAAAGAGAGAGACAGCGGCGAGAGCGGGAGCAGGCGAGAGCGAGCCAAGTGTATTGATTGGGTGGAATATTAAGAAACTTTTGTCAGTGATTTTCATTGAAAGCTCGAAGAACCTCAACAAAGCTCAACAAAAAGCTTAAAACCAAAACCGCTAAACTAATTACGAAATATGTATAGAAAATGCAAATGGGGTAAAAACGTTTATATATAGATGTATATATTTAAAAGAGTGCTACCATGCGCGGAGCCATCAAACATGTACAAATGGAACAAATGGAACTGGTTCATTTTGGGTCAACCGCCTGGGTGCAGTTCTAAATGTGACTAAAGTAATTTATGGAATTTGATTTTTTTTTTTAAATTTGATTGAAGAAAGTTGAAGCGCACGTATCTATGTAGAAGAAGAGGAGTTAAAAACGATCTTCGGTACACACCGAAGTGAGGGATACTTTACAGAAACTTCAAAAGAAAGCGTGTTATAGTATATTTTTATACTACAAAATTCGTCAAAGCAAAATCATATTTAAACTAGAAAAAAGCTTGAGTCTTCAGCAAATTATAATTAAAAAGAAGTAGAAAAAAGTAGGTGAAGCCCAATATATATAACAGTTCCAATAATCATATGCAATACATATGGCGTAAATATGTACGGGTCGTATACATGATATTCAAAGCCCGACAAGGTATGCTATAAATATTTATGTTAATTCATTTTACATTTCGGGGATCTAAAACTGACGTTTTATAGCTTTGAAACAGACAAATATATACAGGATTTTCACAGCTATGTCTGAGAAGGCCCAACAACGTTTCTACATTCAATATTCGAAATAAAAAATAGAAAATTGCCTCAATTTAAGCTTTCCAAATAATCAGATTCAAATAGTATTTTAAAGTAGAAGAGAAGGGTAAATTTTTATAGAGCAGGGCTTGGTGCACTAGTTTAAGAAAATGGTGCGCATTTGTTTTTTTTTTTTTTTTTTTTTATATATAAATATTTTCATTAAAACTTTTCATATAGTCTTTACTTGACTTGTTGCACAAAGCTAATAAAATGCAAAAGAAAAATATTTTTTTGATTCGTAATGCAGTAATTGTAATTGAGAAATGAAAGAGTTTTGTATACCTTGACAAAGAAATCGGGGTGAAGGTTCTATAAATAAAGCATAACAAAAAAAGGAAACATAGTTAAAGTTCATTTCGCGCTCAGAAAACAGAACAAATACTTGTTTTTGTCTGCCCTGCGTAAACCGCCCACAATAAATACCCATTAAAGGCCAGCCCACTATATTGTAAGCATATATATATATATATATCTATAAATATATATGTGTATGTATATATATTTATATATATGTATATGTTCCATACGACCCATACCTGGTGTGAATGTTGGCCGTTGCAGCCGCTGGCACTGCAAACACCTGTGCCCGGCACCTTCAGCTGTTCGTGCTTATAATCCGGTTGGTAGGGCAGCAGCATACGGATTTTGCCCCAGCGATTGAAGAAGAGTGCTATAGCACCAGCCCACACCATCAGTACGATGAGTACAATGCCAATCTCTACGCCACGTATCTGTAAAAAACAGGGGAATTTCATTCATTTTTAACTGCTTCTTCTTCTTATACCAAATGTTGATTGTTTATAGATAGTTATTTTTTATAGATTATAAATTATTGTTTTCTTTTTCTTACCGTTGGCAGCTCTCGCGAGGTTCTGTGCGTAAGCGTATTCGTGGCTGTGGAGGTGACATCGTCGCCAAAGCTGGTGCCATTGCCGGAGCCATTGCGTCCATAGATGCCAGGTGGAAAGTCCTGCTGTGATGTATTACGCGGCAGATCTATAAAAAAAATATATAGTGTTAATACCACATGCGAGGGTTGTCTAAGGAATAGCCATCAAATCGATTATCGTTTATATCTTTCATCAGTTATGCTCATATTTTGGACTTAGAGTCGTGTATTAAGATCTCAATTCTTCACTATTACTTCTACTACTATTTCTACTACTAAAACTACTTCTACTACTATTACTACTACTTCTGCTAGAAATGGCTTTGGAATATTTTAAACAATAGATTGTGTTTATATTGCCTACTGAAAACATTTTGCGTTCTTTAATCGGAAATTTTCCTAAGATATATGTATATACTATAATATTTATCCTTAACATTTCTTTTATATATACCTTTTAGCTTTATCTATTGACTTACCCAGCGTGCGAAATTTGATTTGACCGCGACTGCGATATCGCTTGCCCATCCAGATGGCCGTCACAGAGAGTGAATACTGTGTGCTGGGCAGCAGACGGTCCAGGACAATGGCCTCGCTGTTGCCGGCAACGTCCTGTACAACCCTGTAACTTAAATTAATTCAATTACCACTCTCGAACGGCAGCTAAGTGTGACAGGATGTGAGTATGTGTATTGGATGCGTATGCGTGTGTGTGTGTGTGTGAGCAGATGTGTGTATGTGTGTGTGCGTAGCTAATTGCACAAAACTACAATAAATAGTTGCGAGTAAGACGTGAAATATGAGGCCAGGTTTGCGGCTCGTAATTACAGCATGGGCCCAATATTTCACTTTGTCACTTTGCCGGGCAGTTAGCCAAACATGTCCTAGATTTTGCCGCAATTGAGCTCGTATAACAGACCTCTCCCTCTATAGTTATATATATGTATATATATGTGTGTATATGTGTGGTATATATCTGCTGTAAGCTAACAAGTGCGTGGTTAGCCGAGTCGCAGAGCTTTGCGTAGACTTCTGGCCTTTGGTGCAATGTCTCCCGTTACAGCGACGCGGCCGCTATACAACAGCCTGACAAATGATTCATTATTCATACATAGCACATAGCAGCTACACTTAATACACACACTAACACCAACACAGACACACACACACAGAGAGAGACACAAACACGCCTTGCCAATGGGCCCCAGTGGAATCGACGCGTCAGCCATAGGAGGCCAAAAAAACAGACGCGGCTCGGCTTTTGTTGCCTGCAGCCATAACAAAAACATAAACTAACGCAAATTGTGTCAATGAGCAAGCGATGAACGATTACACATACCCTGTAAAATGTGGGGAGAGCAAAAATTAAATGGAAAAAAACAATTTTTTCTAATTTTTCGTCATAATCTCAAAAGAAAATGCATAAATAAGTTAACAAAGTCGTGAAACAATAGGGACATACCCTGTAAAATATTGGAACAAATTTATAACTATAAATAAATTCTTAGTTACTAATTAATATGCCAAAAATGCTATAGTAAGTCGTAAGTCGTTAGTTAAGCTCAATTATGGTTAAGTAATACCCTGTAAACTGGCGTAAAATATATCATATGTATATCTCATATTTATTTCTTATTATAACATATCGATTAGTTTAGTTCTAGATTTGAAGCCGAACTTTTCCCCAAATTTCTTTCATAGTTTTCTTACTAACTTTGAACCTTGAACTTTATTTCTATTAAGAAACTTAGTTTTAATAGTTAGATACGCTATCTCTTAACACCTGCCTCAAACATACCAATTAGCTTGTCGCTAACTTAACAAATTTTGATTTGCCCTAACATATAATTAGTACTTAAATATTCAATCAATAATTATATAGAATTATAATACTTCAAGGCTGTTTTACTGGTTAACTATTTGTATTTAAATATTCCAACAATTATATATAATTGTCTTATTGAAGAATTGTTTACATTCTACTCACTACATTTAAAAACAATTATTTTAATATCTTAATCATAAGCTCTGCTGTTTTGAAGTGTTTATTTAACGCTAAACTAAAGAATCATGCTTTGAATGTTCTATATATGTCCTTGACTAATGGATCTGAACTAACTCTAATTATTGTACCATTCCCATGAAATCACAAAACAAGAATAAGTATCTACTCAGTCAGGCACTCCCAACTAAAGTAGTTTTAATTGCTTGGTCAAATTTCGTTTAGCTTTAAAGTTTCGAAATCTATTTCGCTTTTAGCATCCGAGCCAAACATAAAATGTAAACACAAATATCTAAATGTTTGCGTATAGTATATGAAAGGTAAATACATACAGCTGCTATGTGTCTGCAAGGTATTAAATATCCTAACTAACCGTATAAAGCATTTTATTTCATTTAACTGATATTTGTGCCCCATTTAAGCAACTTTACTCAAACTAAACACAAGCCCAAATGTTAGCCTAGTTCAACAGATGTACGCTTTAATTTCCATGAAAGTATTGCTCTATTTCTCTTACTATCTCTGTCTCTCTCTCCCCCTCACTTCACGCTTAAGTTTTTTGGCTTTTATGTAGCTACTGTGTACTCTGTATTCCCAGCATAACCATCAAATTTAGATAACAACTGACAGACAGACATATATATGTGTGTATATACATACATACATATATAGACATGCACAGTCTATGGAATGCTTAAACTAATATGCCCCATGCACCACTTAAGTGCCGCAAAAAACAGTTTGCTTTTATTTTATTTTTGTTGGCAGTTTATGCAAACTTTGCCGCTAGACGGGGCAACAGATGTGACAATGTCTAAACTTGGCCAGGTCGACGGTTCAAATCAAGTTTAAGCCCCACTGTCAGCTGTCGGTACATTGATTGCCCACCACAATTTGCACGCACAAGCCAAGTTTCCTGTGGCTTTCGGGTGGTGCGGCTTAGAGCGTTTAACTTTAGGGAATTGAGAGAGAGCAAGCTCGCGAGCAGCTCGGTCTCTCTTTCTCTCTCTCTCTCTGTCTCCCTCTCTCTCTGTCTCCCTCTCTCTCTCTATCTCCCTTGCTCACAGCTCATAAATGTTGCCAAAAATTTCATATATGCTCTTTAGCTTTACCCTTTTGACCCAGTCAAAACTTTCTCTTGGCTTTTCCCTCCAAACTTTTTTGCTGCTGTTGTTAAAGTTCCAGGCCAATGGATTTCCGTTTGCCGTTGAATAAACAAACAGTTTAGAAAGCGCGCTTACAATTGGCTGCGTTCAACATTTTTTTGTGTGTCCATTACTCAAACTCACAAATTGAAAATTCAAGTTGTATATATATACATATACATATATATGTATATATGTGCTACATATGTATATATATGTGTGCAGTATGTAAAGCATTTGCCATTTTTAATAACTTATGTTGCACAATTGTTTTTTCGCTCTTTTTTTCGTTTTCTGGTTGTTTTTTCTGCGTATAAGCTGACTGAGTTTATTGTATTGTAACAACTGAAGTAGCAGGATTAAGGGTTAACACACACACAGGCATATATAACAACATACATTGTGTGTGTGTGTATGGCATAAAGAGTTAAAGCTTTGTTTCGCTGTCATGCACACGTACGGATCTATAAACACAGAAATGTTTATGCAATATACAATATTGGGCATACAGTATTGTGTTTTAGATTATTAGTTTACCTATTATTATGCCGTTTGTATGCACGCGTTGCTGTTCACTCGCCCAATTCTATGAATGCAATGGATTTTGCAACTATTGAAGCAGAAGGCTTACAGTTTGTAGCATATTCTGTTGTGCATTAGTACCTTTGCTGCATAAAGTAGTAATTTGCAGGAAATTACTTGTTCTCATTGCGAATGGCTGACTAGAAGCTATCTGCACTACAAGCAGAACTGTTATATTAAACATTCTAGGCTTCTTTTATAGCTGCATGACTTGTATTATTTTAGTTTTACCTAACCTTAGGCTAAGTTGACTCAGTTTGTCGCCAATGAGTTAATACAGATGTACATATATCTATATTTATAAACATTTTTATATTTATATATATATATATTATTTTTTTATCCATTCCGCCTTTCGGGCCACAAACATAGCAAAAACATCTTTCGTCTTTTGGGAACATTCTAAGAATGAATTTAATGCTGCTTTCTTAGAATTTAAGTACTGTTCACTTCGCCCATAAGCTGTTATGCGGCGCAAATGGGATGACAGAAATGGGGCAATCTTTGCTTTAGCTGCAAAAGGAAAATGGGCGGAAACATCGATTTGAGTCGGAAATTTTCCTAATGAAAGAACTAAATAAAGAAACCCAAAGTTTATGACTCATTCAAGCTAATGCCAATAGCATTAACTCTTTGAAGTGATTTGATTTGACTATGGCATATGTATGGTATAGTATGCTTAGTAACTCTCTCTATATATCTCTCTATCTATCTATCTGTCTATCAATTATATAATATACCATTACTAAATTTTATGTGTATAGTATATGTGGCATATACATATGTAGTATCTATTCCGATGAACCACCTCTAACTACTCTATATATAGTAGAATATATCATGGCAAACTTTTAAAAAACTGAAAAAAAAAAATTTACTGAACTAAACTCTAACTGAATTAATTCTACAACTGCGCTGATTTTTCAGCAACTACTACATATATGCAAATTCAACACAGAAATACCCCAAAAAACTCCAATGGAAACAAAGTTAACTAATTAGTGCAGCGCCCAAAATAAATATAATTACACACAAAAAAAAAACCGCACAAAAAGTGAATTATTAAATAATATGAAAAACATTCACATGCAAACCCAAAAAGTTTTAATTTAACTGAGCTCATCTATTATTGAGAGCAGATGCGTCACGGGTCCAATAAAAACTCGTATACTCGTACGCCGCCCTAATTGAGACTTAAAAATTAAAATTCTTGTAAGCAGATACACATATATTTTCCATATATTTAATATGCTCAAAGTCTTTGATGACAGGCGCCCCAGAGAAAAGCTCTCTTAAGTCTTTAATTGGCTTCAGGTGTTTCAAACTTCAGATTTCGTGCCAAACTAAATGACTTAAAAGTTTCTCTCGCTTTAGTATTAGAGGAAGACGAGGCAGAAGTTAATTAAGTATACGTCATGTTGTGCAGCAGACAGCGAACATTTTTCATTTTGAGAATATGCAAAATGATTTACCACCGGCAAAAATTATAAAGCAGACAAAATGCAAACCAATTAAATGAGAATTGAGAATGAAAGCGGGAAAAGTGAAAAACTGAAAAACTGAAAAGTGAACAGAAAAAATATCATAATAACAAAGTTGAATTGGAATACCGTGGAGCACTCTTAGCGGGGCCTTGACGTTTGACCTTTTTGTTGCATTTTTGGTAACGTTACGATAATAATTAGAAGCTGTCAGCAGCAAGTGCTCAAAATATGTAAAATAAATGTTGTAAAAATGCTGCTCCGCTTGGTATGTGGTATATTAGAATCGGAATCGGAATGCATATAGACAAACATATTCATTCGGTATTGATTGAAAATTTTCCAGAGCACTTTAGCTTTCGCTTTAGCCCTTAGTGCCAGTGGACAGTAATTGTTATTAATTATTATTGTTATTGATGGTGCTTGACAAATTGTACCACGTATCCTTTGGCCAGGCAACAGCAGGACTGACAGGCAAAAAAAATAGATGTGAACACTGTGAGAAAATGTGGAACTCAGCAGCGAAATCATAGGCATAGCATAAGCACAAGCACAGAGTGTGTGTGTGTGTGTGTGTGTGCGTGTGTGTGAGTAATATTTTAGTATGTGCCCATGTCATCCACCAATATTAAGTATGCGCTTATGCCAGGCATAAAATTTGCATTAATATTATGCACTGTCAAACAGAAAGCTAAAATTAAGTATACGCTGAAACGACTAATATTAAGTATACGCTTATAAAATAAGCGAGGCTTAACAAGTGAGAGAAAATTATGGACAAAATTCGATATATGATATGTTCGAGCAATATTAAATATTATAGATTAATATATATACATCTAATATTTGACAAATATTTAGTATGTGCTCGTATATCAAGCATATTCTATAATTCAATATTGAGATCCAAGCCGAAGCCGTTTGCTTTTAATTAATGCTGTTTAGTGTTTTATTAATATATGTTATATTCATACTATATTGATACTCGTATTTGTATTTAAACTTGTACTTAGACTATACCTAAGCTATACTTATACTTGTACTTTCCTTGAAGTTGTACTAAACCTATACTACACTTATACTTGTACTTCTACTTGTACTTGTTTTGTACTTATACTATACATATGCTATACTTATACTTGTACTTCTACTTGTATTTATACTAATGCTTATAATCCTGCATTTACTCATACTACAATTATACTAAGTTGAATATACCTATACCTATCTATACTTCTACTTGTACTTATACTTGTACTTCTGCTTGTATTTAAGATTTTACTTGTACTTATAATTGCACTTATATTATACTTATACTCTACTTATCTATACTTATAGTATACTTTCATAATACTTATCGTGTACTTATACAATACTTGTACTTAATTTATATTGTACTTATGCCTATATTTATAATTGTAATTACGATATTCTTATACTATAATTATAATATACTTGTAGTGTACTTATATTATATATATTATTCCCATGCAAGTACTTTTAGTACTACTAAACTATATTTATTCGCATGCAATATTAACTCAAGTTATATTACACCCATGTTACCTACTAACACTATACTTATTCAATACCTATACTCAACATATACTATAGATATATCCTGCTTATACTATAGATATACTCTACTTATAGTATCCTTATAATATTCTGGTACTTTTGTTTAGCCTAACTAAAATAGAAATGAAATTTCTTTAATTCTTTTCCTTATTCAAAACACAATTAATTCGAGCATATGCTAGCACTTTTTTCGTTCCATTTTTCTCAGTGTAGCTCTATGTACAAACACATATTTTTCTTTTATTATAAAGCTACTAGAAATGTATGCAGCTCCAGATATGTAATTTTTGTCTGCCCGTCTAACACAAGGGTATACACACACTCACACACACTTATTCACACACACTGAGTTCGTTGAAATGTCTGTGTGTGTGTGAGGTCCCCACTGGTTAGGTAGGCACTATGACTATGTTATAGACCCATTCAGTTGAGTCGAGTTCGAGTCATCGTCAACGTGTCTATGTACTAATCATACATTATTCATCAACACAATTTTACTCGAAAAACGGCTGGAAGATAGAACACAAAACTAGGCCCCGCCCCCCTAGAGCCCCCACACTCCGTGCCCACCGACTGCCCGGCCCCAATGCCCTCACCTGCTTGCCCTTTTTGTAATGAGTGTGAGCACTAAAAATCGATACTAAAGAAAAACACAAAAATTAAAAAACAAACTGACTTATAAATAATGTCCAGGCCATGAGAAATGAAGCCAGCAACAATAGCAAACGAAATGAATGTAATAAAATTTTGATATAGGCGTGAACTTTATGAAACAATATGAAAGAAACAATAACAACAACAACATTGGGCAATGGTCACTAAAAGACAAACACGCGCATGCAGTCAAACACTCACACACACACACGCAGCTATTAAATTGAAAACACCTTGAAGAACAACAAGAACAAAGGTAGGCAACAGCAGCCAGCCTAACCGAACTGCAGCCGCAGTCAAAAAGTCACAAAAGCCAAGCACTTAACTTATTACACGGCATTCCAATGTCCTTCCAAAACATTGACGTGCCACGCCCCCCCATTGCCCAGTCTGCTCCCTCCCGGTGAGCTACCTTACACACAGGCCGACTCGAGCCGCCTCCGTTGTGGCACGCCCCGCGGAGCGCGTCTCGCGTCTTGCGTCTCGCGTTAGCGGAAGTCCTTAGTTTGTAGTCGTTAGCGGAGAGTCCTTCCTGGTCGCCGTTCGACTTCTAGTCGAAATATGCAACGCCACTTGACTTGTTTTCTATTTTTTCCTCCTCCTCTTTTTGCGCTCTCTCTGCTACAGTCAAATCGCAGCAAAAGTGGGCAGAGTGAGAGGCAGAGAGTGAGAGAGAGAGAGAGATGGAGAGGGAGAGAGAGACGTGAAGCTCAGAAAATATTACGATTACAAGCATGTTTTGTTCTTCCTGCTACTTCACCATCGCACGTTTTTTCATACTCGTCTGCCCGCCTGCTCCAATGCAGCAGTTTATACGCTTGCTGGCATGCTTGCAGCGCCATGCACTGAGAAAAATCTATGAGGACATTCATCTATTAATCATAATAACTTGTTCAATGCTGATAAAGTGTAGGAGCTTTGTCTTTTCTCTCTCTCTCTATCTCTTTGTCATTCATTCTCTATTTATGACTCTGTATTTTATCCTGCTTCTCTCTTCTTCTGCTTTTCTGTTTCTCTTTTACTCGATCTCTTATAGCTTATTATTTCTTCTTATCAGACTTTATCTCCATCTTTATATACTTCTTTCTCTATCTCACTCTCTAAAATCACACTCGCCGTTGATTTCTACCTCTTTCTATTTCTATAACTCTCTTACCAACTTTTTGGCCCAAATTCTCTGTTGCTCTTTCATACACTCTTCGTCTCTTTCCTTTTATGTTATATTTTGTATTTCTCTCTGTTACTTAAACTGCCTCCAATATATCTATACATCTATCTATATATCCCAATCTCTCTTTATTTCTCACTCATCCCATCCTCTCCAAAATTTCCAACCATAATTAAATTTATTAACCAAACTTATAATTAGATAAGCGCTTTTGTTTTCCCATGTCCATTCATTTAAAATAAAGTCGTTATATTTTTCATATTGTTTTTGGGTTTTCGCTCAGTGTAATAGAACTTTGGTAACTTCAAGTACACGCGGCGGCGGCTTCTTTTGTTTTTCTTTTTCGGGCTTTGCCTTTACACGCGGTCATTTTGGCTTTAACTTTGTATTTGCCGTTGTATCCGCCTCCCTAGCCCACACTTTGTTTAACTTGAATCGTTATTTAGCTCAGGGCCATTACACACACACACGCACACATACAGACATATACACGCACACGCACACAGCGCAGCCTTGTCAATTGCACAAAATATTGTAAAGTCAGCGGCGCCTCTTTGCATAATTGCATCAACTTTGTGAACTACGTAAAGGAAGCAGAGTGTATATATATCTGTGTGTGTGTGAGACTATGTTTGTTTGTGTGTGTAATAATGCCAGAGGTACCTACCTGTCATCTGTCGGCTTATACGTTACAATGTACTTCTCAATGGGATGCGCCTTTAGATCAATCTGCGTTTGCCACGAGACACGCACAGCCGTTGGCGTTAGAAACGTTACGGTTATGTTTTCCGGCGTAGCTGGTATTGTGCCTGCAGATAGATATGTAAAACGTGTGTAGATAAATAACAGACAGACATATGAGCACAGATAAACAAAGTATTTTTAGCTAGAAATTAACATAGTCCAGATTAAGGAGTCAATAAAAAATAGTTACTATATATAAGCCTGGTCTGTAGCTCGATTTGAATTGATTGGAATCCGGAATTTACATTTCATATTGACTCTGAATCGATACACTTAAAAAATTGAAGTACTTAAAGAGCGAAATTATATTCAGAAATTATTTTTAAAATAAAATATAAATAAATATTTGTTTTTTTTTTTATAATTTTGTATATAGTTTTATAGACTGTAGAATCAATATGATCTATATATAATCGATAAAATATATACTATAATATATCCCTAGGCATGATTATATTTATAAATTTTTCCGTAGAATCAATTAAGACAATCAATATATAACGCATCCTAATCTACATTCATCTTAAACTCAAAATAATTTAAGTTAAAAATTATTTTCTACTCTTGGAAAACAATTTAAAAATTTCTTTCTGCCAATACACATTGCAGATTTATACTTTATAGATATACATATTCAGTGACTTTTGAATTTCTTTCAGTGTATGCACTCACCAGCTAGACAGGTATTGACAAACAGAACGACAATGAACACAAACATTGCGCTTCAATTGCTTCAATAGTTTCAATTTCAGTTGCTGTTGATGATGGCTTTGATAATTCCTCTTCTTGTTGTTGTTGTTGTGAGTTCGTTGTTTGTTGTTGTTGTTGTTCGTTGTTTGTTGGTATTGGTGTTGTTGTTGTATGTCCTAAAAAAGCCGGATTTCCTATGGTTTCCGCTTCATTTGCTGGCATTCGTCATTGCACCTTCCCCTCTAATTGTGGTAATTTCTTTTTTTTTTGTTTTTTTGTTTTATTTTTTTTAAGTATTATTTTTGCTTAGTATTTTATGAGTATTTTGTTGTTAGTATTTAGTTTGTTGCCAGTTTGCATATGAATAGAAAGCTAACTAAAAAACATAAAAATCAGTCTTGCTTTTTGTTCTCTGCTGCTGCTTCGGCTGCTTCTGTTGCTTCTTCTGCTTTCGCTGTTGCCTTTGCTCTATTATCCTGGCCAATTAGGCATTGTATATGTAATTGTTGTTGTTGTTGCTATTGTTGCTGTGGCTTAGTTTTTGTTCGCTTTTGTTTTAACTTTAACTTGAACTTTAGTTGGCTTTTTTCTTTGTTTGTTTGAATTTATGCGTTTTTATTTTTTATAGCACATTTTTATGGGCCTTGCTATAGGCGTGTGAGTGCGAGTGTGTGTGTGTCTATGTCTAGGTGTGTGTGTGCGTTGTCTTGAATCATCAGAGCGTTTTATTTTAGCTATGTTTATCTATATATGTATATATACATATATATGTATATCTGTTTCGTTTTCTGCTTCTTCTTCGTCTTCTTATTGTTTCGTGCTACAATTGAGTAAAAATTATTCACATTGCGTTTGCTTTTGTTTTTTGTTTATTTCTTTTGCTGCGGCTCAATGCCATTTGTTGTTGCTGCTGTTGTTTTTGTTTCTCTTTTTTTATATATATATAAAATCAATAAAAAGCGACAAACGACAAACGCCAATCGCTCAGTTGACAGTCGTTGATTTCTGACTGGAAACAAAAAGTTGATTTTTTGTTTTCTATTCGAGTGTTTACTTATTCTTTTGTTTTGCTTTGGTTCTTGGGTTTTTTTTTGTTTTAGTTTTTCCGCTTTTCCGTTTTTCAATTTTCGTGCTTTTCAAACGGCCAATTTATGCGCTGTTGAAATTAATTCAATGAGACGGCGACGGCGCTGCATGGGGGCCGCACAGCTTTTCCACCTGTCGTCGCCGTCTTTTGATTTATTGTTGTCGTCGTTGTTGCTGTTGTTGTCTGTTTAATTTTATGCATTGCGCATTTGGTTAACGGTTTTTTTTCTTTGTTTGTTGTTGGCTTAATTGCTATAGAAGCATTTAGGCAGCTAATTTTTGCGCCTCTTGTTGCGCTTATTTCTTTGCCTTTCTTTGTTTTTCTCCGTGTTTGTTTTCCGTGGCACGTTTTTGCCTTAATTACTATTGTTCTTTGTGGTTGTTGTTGTTGTTATGGTTATTGTTGCTGTCGTTGTTGTTGTTGCTGTTGCTGCAATAAATCAAAGTTTTTGTGGAATATTAATGAGCATCTTGGCAAATGGTTTAGTCAAATGGGTTGTAAGAAGCTTAAGAAAACAAGGTAGGCGAAAAATTACAGTGAATACTCTAGCCATGAACAGCAATTTGTTGTGCAGTATTAATTATAAAGTTCCTGACTTCTATTAGCACATGAATAAGTAAAACTTTGTTATTCATTAATTAGCTTAATTTCTACACTTGACTTAATCAGTTCATTCTAGCGTGGCTTTACTGTACTAATATGTATGCATAAATGTATATATTTATGCACATATATATAATATATTCATTAATCTATTCATATATAAATATGTGTAACAAGCCGGAATTTCGTTTTCATTACGAAAATTGAATCCAAACAAACTGATGCATACTTTCAGGCCCAAACACATTGCGCATACGCCACATATAACGCGCAGTCGTACACACACACACACACACATTCATACACACAAAAGCACTCACACTCATACACCTGTCTAATGTGCTTTTCTAATACATAATTTCATTTGATATTCACGTTCACGTTTCACGTTCAATTAGAAAGGCTTGCATTAGCACGCAATCGCATTCGATCAAGCATGAATTTTTCGTAGCTATAAATATATTTATTATGTACATATATCACGTATAGTATATATAGTATTAGAGTGATATATAGCATTTTGGCATTCATCGTATTTTATGGTCTGTCAATAGTTTCATGTTGTTTCAATGCTTTAATTGCTTATTCTAGACATTTCTATAGACCGAAAGAGTCTTTAACATTTGTCTAGTTAATAATAAAGCTATATAAAATCTAAGAAATTTAGAAAGTATCTGAATAAGCATCGCATTCAAAAAAGTAAAGGACAATCATAGTTAAAGCAAATCATTTAGAATTCTCAAACAGTTAAAGCAAATTCATCAACTTAATGCAAGCATGAAATGAATAAAAATAGATATCCAAGAAATCAATTTACTGTCAGTGAAAGTACAGTTAGTTTCTTATTAGAACAGACTTCATTAAGCATTCTCAAACAGTCAAAGCAAACTCGAACAACTTAATGTAGACAGTAAATGAGTAGAAATGTATCCAAATGGAAATCAATTTGTCTGCAATAAAAGTACAGTCTATTTCTCATCAAAGTTAATTTCATTTAGAATTCTCAAACAGTTAAAACAAGCCAATCAACATGTCTCAGTTTCAGCAAAGCTATCAAATTAATAGAAAAGAAATCAATTTGTTTGTAATGAAAAAACAGTTAGTTTCTCTTTCAAGTACACTTCATTTAGGATTCTCAACCAGTCTTAGCGTTCAGATGAAATTAATTTTATTTACAATTGCCTGCAAAGGCATTAAATGATAACAAATCAACACAGAGTTAGAGCTAAGAGCCAGTTAATTTATTTGCAGCTTAACGCAGCTTACAAAAAAGTTTCTGAAGTTCGGAAAAAAAGGAAACCCAAGTGAATACCTAACGGAATAATTCATGAATGGGTTTCAGCTGGGGATAAGTGGAGGGTGGAGAGTGGAGAGAGGGAGTGGACAGGGAGAGGCGGCCATTGAGTAGCAACGAACCGCATTGAATATTGATACATTTAAGTTGTTTAAGTAGCTTAAATGCGGTATATAACGTCGCCCTTTGATTGAATGTGCTGGCATGATGTCCAGGGATTTACGGCCGCACGCATGTAACGTTGGCTACCTGCCGCTCTACCTGTGTGTGCGTCCATGTGACATACGTGGCATCATTAAACTGTCACACGGCATTCACTGGCAGCGGAACGTGTCTCGGCCCAAAGGGCAAACTTAATTGATGCAATTGTAAATGAGTTTACTTTAGTAAATTTCGACTTTGCCAAACTAAATGATGTGACGTGAATAAATGACTGGACTATATGGACTATATAATGTACTGAGTGTGATGTCATTATGCATGAAATTATGTAAACAAGTTGAAGGAATTTTTTATTAAATTTTAATAACACGCGCGCCTTGGCATGCTGAAGGAAAAGATTGTTGGGCATTTTGTAATTTAAGCGAGCGTACTCGCAATTTAAATGTTAATTTTCCAAGAAATTTTCATTTGACACTCTTAAAAGTAAGAGGAAGTGAGTGAGCACGACTAACAGTTGGCTTGCATGCATAACTTTTGCTCTCAATCTCAGTCTCTCTCTCTCTTTCTCTCTCTCTTTCTTCTTTGACTGCTGCTAAATAATGGAAAATTTGATTCTTAAATAACTTTTGTGTTTATAATTCAAATAAACTTTTAATGCTTGCACATATACTATATACATCTATATATATTTATCCTAAAATGCTAGGGTATTTACTTTTCACAATTTCACCCAACAAAATGAAAATATTTTGATATGCAAAAACTTCGACTTACAACGACGCAAGCATTCTCAGCTGCATTCTTCTGTCTTTTCAATACAATTGACAACTTGATAATACCCTTTACTTTCGTATATATTCAAATGGGGTACATAGTATATACATATAAAAAGCATGTTGCTGACGTGCTCTGAAATAATTTCAACTCTGTGACGCTGGTGACGCACTGCGAGAATATTTTCAACTGAAGTGAAGAAGTCTGAGTGTGTGTGTTTGAGAGAGTATTGTTGTTTGTGTATGAATGTGTGTGCTGCCACATGCACTCCGCATACATTGAGAATGAGTGAAAACAAGTAGGTGAAAACAGTTATCGTAAAATTAAAATGGCGGCTAGTACGCGCTGTCGCCGCTGACGTCGTCGTCGTCGGCGTCGCAACTGTTAATTATGGCGACAATACATGCACGCATACAAGCGCACGCTTCACTCTCATACACACACACACACACACATTTACAAGGCAGCCCTTTCGCTTGCATGTCTACAGCTATTGTAAAGAGTGAGTGTCTGTATGTGTGTGTGAGTGTTTGTTATTTTTGTTTTTTATTGCACACGTTGCGACTCCGGCTTATTGAGGACTTTTGGCATTTTCCTGATCAACGTTGTTGTTTGTATGTAATTTTGTTTTTTTATTTTTTGTATTTTGCTGTGCGTTGTTGTTGTTGTTGTTGTTGTTGGGCTGGTGTTTGCGGTAGCCACTGAACAGACAATAAATCAATCAGCTGTGTTAACATCAAATTGCGTACCCCAGACAATTGCCGTTGTCTCTCTGCGTGCGTGTGCATGTGCGTGTGCATGTGTGCGTGCTCTTAACAAAAAGGTCAGCTTAGTCGCTGACTAACCCCAAAAGGCTTGTGTGTCCAGCGCTTAACTTAATTCAGCCATAACTTCAACTACAGCCATTCCCTTTACGTGTATGCGTGCGTGTGTGTGAGTGTGTGTGTTCGTGTGCTCACTCGCTCACTGAGAGAAACAGTTCAATTTGCGCCACATTTCAAACTTAATTAATGAGTGAGTTATTAAAGCGAACGACAGCTTAAGCTGTTCGCGCAAAATTTACGAGCTCTCTTAACTGTACTTTACCGTTGAAGGGACGCGAATGTAAGCTGTCGGTTCTTGTGCTTGTTGCACTCATTGCATTTGCATAATTAAATGAGCGTAAAATTTAATTTGTGAAGCGCATTGTACGCACTTGTCTTTTGCATTTATATGTATGTGGCTTATCTTTTGTCATTATTTCAGTTTCTGTTTTTCGCTCAGTGTATTGTTGTAAAACGGTGTAGAGAGCACACATAAAATGCTATTATTTGCTGGGCTGCTCGTAAAAACAAAAAAGCACTTGCTTCGAATTCAGCGCCCAAAAGCGCGCTCTAGCATATGCATGTGTGTGTGTGAGTACGTGTGTGTGTGTGTGTTTGTGTGCGTGCCTTGGCCATGCACTTTAAGCTGAGCTGCTGCTGCTACTGCTGCTGCTACTGCTGAAAATTCGTTAGTTCCCCCACCCTTAACAAATCCCTAACGGCAGCTATGCGCCATGTTGCTTTTGTTATAGGTTCGCTTCGTTTCTGGCTGCTGCTGCTGCTGCTGCTAGCGCTGACCCTCTCCCCTGCTCCTCCTTCTGCTCTTCGTCTTGCCATTCCCTTTGGAATGCCGAAAGTGTGTCGCCTGCCAGTGTGTACACACGTACAAACATATGCACATACATACGCACAATTGTGTTGTCATAGGTTCTTCGCAGCGAGTACCTCGCGTATTTTTACATATTTGTATATATGTATGTGTACGTTGTATGTACGTGTGTAGCGTGCTTGAACTGATTTCGCTGCGTGCAATTTACTTCGCCGCTGCTTCAGGCCAAAAATAACATAAATTGTATAAATAAATTGCCACATTTCAACATTTCCACATGTGCAGCAGCAACAGCAACAGCAGCAGCGCAGCAACAGCGGCGGTGGCAACGCACGCAACAATGCGGCGATGGCTGCGGCGGCGATTGCGGCGTCAGTGGCGACAAGCGGCGAATTTATTTGTAAATTGAGAAGGAAACAAAAAAAAGAAGAAGAAAAAATCATTTTGCCGCGTTTTGACTATTCGAAATTGAATTTCGATTTTGTACCGTTGTAGGCGTCGCTGTGTACCTGTGTGTGTGTGTGTGTGAGTGTATGTTTATACACTGGCAGCAACTTTGTTTATAAATACTGGAATCGTGTTATTTTGGCGCGTTACGTGCTACGTGCTAATGGTCAGAGATGAAAAAGATTTATAAGATTTATACAGTATATACACACACACACACACACACTCCCACGGTTTCCCATTAACTTGAAATTCGCATTGAACATGTGCATGAAAATGAGTTTTTAATTACGACAGCTGCCGTTCATCTCTGGTAGCTATTTCACCTTGGTTTTTGTGCTCATTGTTTTTGTTCTTAATGTTGTTGCTGTTGTTGTTGTTGTTGCAGCTGCTTCCTGCATGAAATATAAAATCGACAAAGTCCATTAGCGGTCGTTTGTTTCGTTAAGTTTTGCTTTGTTTCGTTACAATTACCGTTTTTTTTTTTTAATTTTAATGCCATTTATTGGCTTAACATGCAGCTAAACAACAACAACAACAACAGCAGCAGCAATGTGGCTCAAGCCTCGCGCTATGTCCGGGCCGTTAATTGAGAGGCGCGAACAGACAAACACACTCACACAGACACCGCAGGTAGGCTGCTCAAGCACACACACACACACACTAACACTAACAGCCACTCCAAAATGTATATCTGTGCATATATATAGATGTGTGTGCATGTGTTTGTGTAGGATAACAGTGCTTAGCAAAATATATATTTTCGCACATGTATTTGTATTTGTATTTATATTTGTATTTGTTGCTTTTAAGTGTATAATTTACTTGGACTCTTTTTATGGCGTTTTTTTGCCGCCGGCTCAGCTGCTGCCACCTGCTCTCCAGCAATTTGGTCTTTTGCTGCCGCCAAACTGATAACACTGACACAAGACTATAGAACAAACGCTGGCAGAGCACATACACTCTGGAGCTGCGCTTCGCCTATGTCGCCGCTGTCTTTGTTTCTGTTTCTGTCTCCGTTATTCGTACACCGTTTATCCGCCTGCTCGTTAGCGTTGTGCTGCGGCCGACGCGTAAACTACAACTGAATAGCAGCGCGCCTTCGTTTGTTGCGTTCCTCTTTACGCATGCAGGCCAAAGAGAGCGCCAGGGCTGCATCGTTCGTACTACGGTAAGTGGACAAAAATAGCTGACAGGCAACTGGTGCACAGTGTGTGCTCACACCCGATTTCGTGCAGTGTAAACTTTTGCTCTTACATGCGCGCTCTTTTCGATTAACTGTAAAGCTTTTGCGTTGTGTTAGGTCGCGGTTGTGGCCGACTACAATTGCTGGGTGTGAGGGAGAGGGAAGTATGCTTTATTAACTGACAGCGGGTTGACTCACAGTCTGATTGGGCGACTGATTGACTTGAAGAGACGAACTTTGGGTTTTTAAGCGCATTATTTGACCCACGAATGAGAGGGCGGAAGGGGCGAGGAGGGCGGAGGTTGGTGGGGTGTCTTTTGCAGGCAACTCGAGTGCGTTCTAGGAAATTAAAAGCATACTTAGAGGCGTTTAATTACTTATTCATGGCGCTTTGATTACAGCGAGCTTTGCGCGCCAAAAACCAAGCAAAAAAAATGGAAAAGAGCCAAATACAAAAATAAACAAACCTGCCGTTGAATTTCCCAGGCCTGCCTCGGCTGGATGCCATGGAATTTGCTGTCAGGGCTACTTTAACAATTTCTTCCTTCCGTTGTTTGATCGAAATTATTTGAGCTTAAGATACACGAACTACAAAAATTGCATTAACATTTGCCACAGCCCATCAAATATATTTTGTACGAAATGGGAGACGAGAAGCGATCCTCGATAGCCAGCGCGGTGTCCATCAGGCCCAGACAAATCTACGGCCTGCGCACCGATGTCATGGGCAACATACAATTCAATCTGACCAAGGAGGTCATGTATCCGGTCGAGGGTGTGCTGGCCTTCCACGATTTCGTGACCAACAAACAGAGATTCCTGCGCTTTCCCGAGGACACCAAAGCGGAAATTATTGTCCTAAGCTCACATCGCAAGCTGATGGCGGTGCTGGAGCTGAATGCCAAGAAGTGAGTAAGAGGCTTAGCCCAATCTCCCTCTCTCTCTCTCACTCTCTGTCTGTGTCCCTTTCTAGTGGCCGCTATGTGTCCATCTATGAGCTGTCCACGCTGAAGAAGCGTCGCCACCTGGAGTTGCCCGCAAATCATCGCAACGCCATGATACAGCAAATGATTTTCACCAATGATTCCCGTGCCATTGTCATGATCACCAAGCCGCCCAACGAGATGGTCTTCATGCTGGTCCTGGACAAGACGAGCACCGTCATCGAGGGCAGAGCCACGCTGCCCGGCTCCCATGGTGGCGCCGAGTGCATTGCGGGCAATCCCAACGATTGCGGATTTGTTGCCGTGGGCGGCGACAGGACTCTGCTGCTGCTGAGCAAGTCGGAGCGTGGATTCACCATTAGCAACAATATAAAGATCAACTTTCGAGTGACTTCGATGGCGTTTCTGACCATGGATCTGCTGATGATGGGCACTGACAAGGACATGTTGGTGTTGGTGGAAAATGGAGAAATGAAGCTGAGCCAGAAGGCGAGCGTGGCGGAGACAGTGGACCTGATGCAGGACCAGGAGATGTTCGACAAGGAGCGCGAGGCACAGGAGCAACGCTTCTCGGCCATGCAGCCGATGATGCTGCCCGACTGGCGGGTCCTCTGCATGTCGGCCTTTACCCGCGGATTTGCCTTCATCATTTTCAACAAGGTATTCGTCTTCGAGCGCGTCTCCAAGTTCAAGTTTGAGCGAAAGACGGTCCTGACTGTGCCCATCACCATCTACTCAGAGCCCCAGTATCAGATCACGAATATGGCCGTCGATCACAAGCAGGAGACGGTCATTGTGACGTGCTCCCACGCCCAGATCTATGTGGGCATCCTCATCGTGCCGGAGACTCTGAAGACGAAACAGCTCAAGTTTGAGCCACTCGGCGTGCTCATACACATTGGCGAAGTGGTCGATCTCTCGGTGTGCGCCTGGAAGCCCATCATAATGACGGCATGTAAGTGGTCCTCCTATAATCTCTAATATATAATAATATATTTTTCTTTTTTAGCAAGAGATCAAACAATACGCATCTGGAACTATGAGACTGGCAAGGTGGAGCTGGTGCGCAAATTCCAGGTGGACGTGAATATAGTGGAACTGAATTCTACGGGCCTAATGGCAGCCATTGGCTTCTCAGATCAGCTGCGTATCACACAGATCTTTATGGATGAGCTGAATGTAAGTTTTAATGTAATGATGGAATATAGCGCATACATATATAATATAATATATATCATAAAATATAATAATATATATTCTTATTTTACTATACATTTATATATTTTTCCTTATATTTCTTTAACTTAATTAATTAATTCACTCTACGCTTAATCACACTAAAAAAAAATATATATATATATATTTGAGTTATTCTCCACCTTGAGCCGCATTGCTACTTCGCCATTGGCTATTCGCCTTTCGCCATTTTAAAAGTGCGCTCTAAGCTGCTCTCCATTTTGCATGCTCTTCGCTTCGCCTGGCTTGTGAGTTGAATCAGCCGTTCTCTCTTTTGAGCGAGTCTTCCATTGTCTGCCATTTTGAACGAATATCACAAGCTGCTCTCTCATATGTAAAGTGAGCGTCGCGACTCGCGACGCGTCGTAGCCTACGACTCGTAGGCTGTTCGTCATTTTGAGCAAGCCTCTTTGCCCGCTTTTGTATGTGTGAGTGAGTTTTGTGCTGAGCGGGATATGGGTATAATATAAGCACTCGCTGCAGATCGCCTTCAGTCGCTTGTCAGAGCTCGAACTGGACGGTCGCAGCGTGGAGCAGTGTGGTTGGTGAATAAATATTTTAAAAATTATTATTAAATTATTATTAAATAAATTAAATTATTTAAATAAATAAAATAAATATTAAATGCATTTTGTTTATAAATTTATATATAATAATTTTTATTTATTTTTAATGATTTTTTAAATTATAGTATATTCATATGATAATAATTACAAAGTTATTGATCATTAAGCTGATAATTTAGATAATTTATCAAAATCATGGATTATCTTCATACTAATCTCTCTCTCTCTCTCATTCTCTAGATCGTGAAGACCTACAACTTCCCCCACTGCAACGATGTGAAATACTCGAATTTTGGACATTTGATGGCGGCGGCCTATGATAATAATATCAGCGTGACATCGGTATACAGCCTCGATGTGGTCATCCACCTGAAGGGCCACAATGGCAACGTCTTGTCTGTGGCGTGGACGAAAACGGATAAGTACTTGATATCGGGCGGAGCCGAGGGCGCCATTTACCAGTGGGACATTGAGACGGGCGCCCGACTGCAGGAGATCGTGCAGAAGGGCACGGAATATGTGACGATCTGCGTCAGCTTCAACGAGCCGATGGCCATCTTTGCGGGCACAAATCATGGCACCATACGCGAGTTCCAGGACGCGACGCTGCAGCGTGAGATCACAGTGCCATCCCGCAACAAGGGATCCTTGTCGGACATGTGCCTCGCCCGCTCTGACCTGATCATGTTCATAGCGGATCATGAGGGCGGCCTCTTCAATATGCAGCTCCCATTCCTGGAGGCGGGCGGCGGCACCTTCACCAACTTCCGGTTCTTCGACGGACCCATCAATAAGCTAAGATTCACCTATGACGGATCGATGCTAGTGGCCATATCGAAGCGGGGCACTGTGGCCATTTGGAGCATGGAGAACATTGAGGAGCGGGTGGCGCCCATCGATCAGGATCTGCTGAAGAGCCAAGAGGTGTTGATACCACGCACCCAGCTCAGCGACAAAGTGGAACAGATCACGAATCTCGAGCTGCGTCTCAAGCAGCAGGCAGAGGAGTTCCAATATCAGCTCAGCCAGAACGAGATCTTCGATGGGCAGCAGCTCCAGGAGGTGCATCGCAGCTACTGCAGCGCTCTGGAGGAGCTCAAGGAGCTGAACAACGAGATTGTCTCGAAGCATACGGAGGAAATGAATCTGATCACGTTCCAGATCAACGACATGAAACAGGATCATCGCTCCCAGATGGACGTGCTGGCCAGCCAGTACTCGGAGCGGATGCTCATCGAGTACCAGAAGTTCACCAATCTGCGAGAGAACATGCTGGAGCTGCGCGAGAGCTACGAGGACAAGCTGAAGAACTCGACGGGCACGCTGCAGGATACGATCGAGGCGCTGGAGAACGATTACAAGAAGCAGCTGGACGAGCGCAAGGACCTCATCCGCGAGCTGATGAAGGAGATGCAGGACAAGAAGGATGAGTTCATCAAGTACTGCCAGGAGGTGGAGGCGGAGAACGATCGCAACATGGTCGCCACCCAGACGGAGTACGAGAACAAGCTTACCACGGAGCGAAACGAGACGCAGATGTGGCGCGGCAAGGCGGGAGTGCTCCAGAAGAAATACGAGTCGCAGTGCCACGAGATTGAGACGTTGCTGGAGGAGGTGGAGACGCTGAAGGATGAGCATATCAAGTCGCAGGGAAAGATGCAGAAGCAGCTGCGCAACATCGAGGATCTGCAGAAGGATATTTCGGATCGGGACTATGCCATTGGCGCCAAGGAGAAGCGCATCCAGGAGCTGCTGCACAAGAATCAGGAGCTGGACAAATACAAGCAGGTGCTCAACCACAAGATCGCCGAGCTGAAGGCGCAGATCGAGCCGCGCGAATTCCAGATCAACGACAAGCGCAAGCACATCATCGAAATGGAGCACGAGCTAGAGGGGCTCAATCAGAACAACATTCAGCTGGAGCTGCAGCTGAAGGAGATGCGCGACAAGTATCTGAGCAATGCGGCCGAGCTGCGCACGGAGCGGCATCGTGCCAAGTCCGCCCGGGAATGCCTCAACTCCATCTGCACGGACATCTTCTACGTGGCCGGCGAGGTGAGTACGGCGGATGGCCTCAAGAAGGCCGTCAAGGAGCTGTTCCATAAGCACGCCAGCGACGACGAACTGAAGCGTTTCGTTACGCTCGATGCCGAGGTACGCGACGAGTTCCTCAGGCAGCGCAAGCAAATCGAATCCGTCCTGGCGCGCTACAAGTCCGTCGCCGAGGACAAGAGTGTGCAGAAGAAGTACGACAAGCTGTTCAATGAGAACTGCCTGCTGCTCGAGGAGATCGAGGATCTGCGCAGCGAGAACAAGAGTTTGCGCTCGAGACTTAGGGAAGATGTGCGTCGCTCTAAACCGCTACCTAGCGGAGTGGAGAGCCCCCTCTAAATGATGTTGTCCACTATATATATATATATATATATATATATACTATATGTATGTAGGTATATGCGTAAATGGATTATATATCTGACTATACAGATACACGGAGCTAAAGCTCGGTTGAATAAAGAAAATGGCTTTAGGCCTCCTTCAGAAACTTTTTTGCGATTTGATGATCCAATTCGTCTGCTATTCCTGCAATCCTTCTGTTAATCCTGCTGTAATCTCCTGCAGCTTTTCCAATTCTCCATCAAGTGTAGCTGATCGTGCTCTACTCTCCTTCAGTTTCCCATCCAATCCTCCAGCATCATCTATAGCTTCATCTGCTCTACTCTTCTGCAGCTTCTCTTACAGGTCTCCAGCAGCTAATCCTGCTCGAATCTCCTCCTGCTCCCTCCAACATTATCTGTAGCAACTGCTTCTGCTCTACTCACCCACAGCTTCTCTTCCATTCGTCCAGCATTAATCTCCTGCAGATTCCCATCCAATCCTCCAGCGTCATCTGTAGCCATTCTCCTGCAGTTCCTTTCGCCATCCTCCAGCAGCTTCCTTAGCATCTCTCTGCCACAGCTTTCCACACCGTCTAAACTCTAATCTTTACAAATTTCTTGGAATATTCTTATATAAAAATATATATCTTTCACATAGGACTCGCGACATACACGGATTATATGTACAAATACATATACAAAAAGTTTAAGCTTAATTGAATAAAGTAAATGGCATTTAGCTTTAGGCCTCCACCAAGATCTTCTTTGCCTTTGTTTTGTTTGCTTTGGTTGCAGCTCTTTCCTGCGCCTGTTCCTGATCTTCCTCCAGGTCCTCCACCTCCTCTTCGACTGCCTTGGCTGGCAGCTCTTCGCTGGGCACTTCGGGCAATTGTACGCTTTGCTCCTCGGCCTCCAGGGCATCGAGCTCGGCCAGCACATCTTCCTCATCTTGTGTGGTCAGCACATCCGTTAGGATGGCATCTATTTCCTGTTGCTTTTCGATGCCTTCGCGTGTTTCGTCCATTATACGTTCCACCTCGTCTATGTTCAGCATATCGTGCACCTTTTTCAGAGCAGCATTGCCCTGCTTCAAGCCATCTAACACCTTCATTTCCACCTGTGCGAATTCCAAGTCGGAGGCCAACTTCTCCAGGTTTTCCAGCTGTTTGTCAGCGTTCGTGAGCAAACTTTCCTGGTATTTCTTTTTGCGCAGCAGCAGTTTTGCGCGACTAAAATGATGGTACATTAAAATAATCAAATTACTGTGTATATTCTAATCTTCTTACTCTTTTCTGCCCTGCTGCAGGCATTTCCTGGCGAGCAATCTATCATTTTCCAGCTGTAATTCGATGCGCTTTTGGTACTGCTTCAGACGATCCCTTTGCTGCTTCAATTGCTACAATTTAAAAAGAGATTAATACAATTTGTGATTAACAGATATCTTTACAATATGTTAGGCTTACCAGCACGGCCTTGTCATGGTCTGTAATGCGACTTGGAGCTGTCTTTTTACTAGATTTGCCAAACAATGCACCCATGACTAACTCACAATAACCAACCACTAACTATCGATAGCTACTTGTTTGCATAGTCGATATGTTTATTTAGTTTATTTACCAATCGCACGACTGAACATGAGTATTTTCTAATATCGATAATACTAAAAAAAATTAAAAATATCGAAATAGTATTTCAAATACGAATATGTGTTTCCTAATTTAATGAGAACTTCTAATTGGAAATTGCCGCGCTTCGATACTTTATTAAAACGATACGCTGAACACTTAAGATTTTGTATCGATAATAATAAATATTTTATAATTATCGAATTCATTTAATTTAAAATAAGATCATATTAGTAAACAGTGAAAATCTATGTTATATCTATCACATTTTCGCTATCAGCGCTTCATAACATTGTGACTTATATCTTTTATACATGCTACGCCAGAAATCCATACGCTCCCCATCTGGATTCCGCTGCATTTTGCACTCTCGATCCAGTTGCATATAATCCAATTCATAAGAAGCGAGAACTCCTTTTGCATTTCTCTGTTGTTTCTGAACGGGTGTCCAGTCATCCGCTGGCTTTCCATATTTCGCAAAGTTAGCCCACATATGGGCCATACGCTTGGAAATCTGAGCATCATCGGCAGCTAAAGGTGTCTTATCATTAAACCATTGGAATAGGTAGGAAAGTTCATCGGCGTGTGACGCTCCGCGGAGCTTGTCCGCCTGGAAAGCCTTTTTGTATATATTCCGTCCACCTACATAGTCGAAGCGATAGAAGTAGAAGGGCGCCTTCTGGAAATTTGCGTGAATCTCTGCTGTATGCTGGAGATCGAGAATGAAGTGCACATCGCCGAGTAAGTCCACCAGGTTGTCGAAACACTCCATCGTCGGCGACTTTCCATTAAAATAAAATTGACGTATGTCTTCCGCTGCTTCGAGTGCTTCGGGCGCCTCTGGATCCTCAACCAGGTTACGTGGCACTAAGCGTGCCATGTCCTTATCGAAGAGCTCCACTTTTTGCTTGGGGTTCGTAATCAGAACTATGCCTTCTGCCGAATTGTAGCCCAATAGAACGGGCATTTTAGGCAATCTCTCCCTGTCATGCAGAAGATCAAGGAATGGCTTGTTGAGCATGCTATCTGGACTCTTTAAATCCTCCACAACTGGCTTGAAGGAAAAGGGCAGATGACGACGTCGCTCATCGGCAGTCAGTACGTCCAAAGTTTTGTTTAACATGGCCAATGGAGTCGCCGCCTCCGATTGAAGGAATTCCAGCAATTGATTATCCTGCTCTATATTCTTGCCCTCCAGCAGCTCACCTAGACGTCTCGCCTTGAATGCGCCATTTTCCTGGAGTACCCATTCCGAATTTCCTGTGCCGCTCTGCATGATGGCCTTGTGGAACAGCTTGTTGGCATGCGATCCATACATGTGCATATGAACAGAAGAACCACCAGCACTCTCGCCAAAGAGGGTTACATTCTGTGGATCACCATTGAAGTTGGCAATGTTATCCTGCACCCACTGCAAAGCCAAGCGTTGATCCTTCAGACCCGCATTGCCATAGATGCCCGCCTCGGGTAGGCTGAGAAAGCCCAAGGCGCCAAGACGATAGTTCAGCGTAACCACAATGACCTCCTCCTGCATGAACTGCGCAGGAAAGTGGCTGCAAATGGTAGTAAATGAAGGTAAGTTTAGATGGACATCTTTATACAATCTTAGAGCTTCTACTTACTAATCTCTGTTACCACTGCCAAACCAGAAGCCCCCACCATGAATCCAGACCATGACGGGCAGCGGCTTCTGTGACTTGCCCTTGGGCACATAGACATTGAGGAACAGGCAGTTCTCGGAACCAATCACTTGCTGTTTGAGTGGATCACGCTGATGCGAGACGTCGCCTTCTTTGCTGCAGTCTAGCTCATGCTCCTTGAATCTTTCCAGAGGCACAGGGCTCTAATATACACACGTGAAATGGCAGTAGATGATCAATAGTTTTGCTTCGATGCACCCACCCGAAAACGTAGCTCTCCCACGGGTGGTTCTGCATAGGGCACGCCCAAAAAACTTTCGTATACTGCGCCATTGGGTAGCTTTTGTTGTGTGCCGACAACAATGCCTTGTCTCACAGGCACCTTCACCTGTGAATCAGTAAATATTTATATCATTTTCAAATTATTCAATAAGGATTTTCATTCCTACCTTCACATTGCTGTATAAACGAAGGTTATTGGTTGTATAATAAGCACATCGCAACGCAAATAAACTGCGCATTATTACAAGCACATGTATGTATGTATAAATGTAATAAGTGCAGGGGTTTACAGTTTCAACTTAGTTTTGAATATGTTTATTATTGATCTATGCACTCAAAGATAAACAGCTGATGGATCTCTACATTATCGATATATGCAAGGCAGTGCTATCTATCGGCAGTTGTTAAATACTATTTGTTAAAAAATACTACAAATTTATCGATACACAATTACACAATTTAAAATAGCAAT
The DNA here is from genome assembly GCA_035045145.1 of Drosophila meridionalis. NCBI lineage: Eukaryota > Metazoa > Arthropoda > Insecta > Diptera > Drosophilidae > Drosophila > Drosophila meridionalis. The sequence continues at coordinate 17,016,973 of JAWNPG010000025.1, read as the reverse complement.
ATCAAGGGTATATATGTATATAGTTCTGGTTAATATCCGTTACAATTTAGCTCTTAGTTCCGCATAGCACTTTGATCTATATCTTTTGTACATGCTGCGCCAAAAATCAATACGCTCCGCATCTGGATTTCTTCGCATGTTGCACTCCCGATCTATTTGCATATAGTCCAACTGAAAGGGTTCCAGCTCTCCATTGGCGCTCCTCTTTTGCCTTTGCACTGGTGACCAGCTATCCGATGGTTTTCCATGCTTGGCAAAGTTCGCCCACATACGGCACAAATCTTGCGTCATTTTTGCATCCGCCGGCTCCAGCTTCGTATCGTCCTCCGACATTTGAAATAGATAAAACAGTTCATCGCCATGCGAAGCTCCACGCAAATCATTCGCTTGGAACATATTTTTGTATAGATTCCGTCCACCCACATAGTCAAAACGGTAGAAGTAGAGCGGCGAACTTCTCTGGCAGTTGGCATGAATCTCTGCAGCGTGCTGAGCATCGATGTTGAAGTAAAAATCCGTGAAGATATCGACCAGGTTTTCAACCGTGACATCCTGTCCATTGAAGTAGAACTGACGCATATCTTCGGCTGCTTCCAGTGCCTCTGGCGCCTCTGCTTTCACAACGAGATTACGGGGTACCATGCGTGCCAAATCCTCATTGTAAAGCTCCAGCTTGCGCTTGGCAGGCACAATCATGGCTATACCCTCCCCCGAGTTATAGCCCATCAGCAGAGGCATTCCACCCAAGCGTTCCTTCTCATGCATTAGATCCAGAATCTGTGTAGTTATGAAGCTATCCGGACTGCTTGGATCTTCGATGACAGGTTTAAAAGCCAGCGGCAGCTGTCGTCGGCGTTCCTCAGGCGTTAAAACATCCAAAGTCTTCGATAGCATCGCCAACGGCGTCGCCGCCTCGGATTGCAGGAACTCCAGCAATTGGCTATCCTTCTTTATATTCTTTCCCTGCAACAGTTCACCAAGGCGACGGGCCTTGAAGGCACCATTTTCCTGGAACACCCAATCCATGTTGGCTGTGCCACTCTGCATGATGGCCTTGTGGAACAGCTTGTTGGCATGCGCGGCATACGTGTGCAGATGCACTGAGGCACCACCCGCACTCTCGCCAAAGAGGGTCACATTCTGTGGATCACCATTGAAGTTGGCAATGTTATCCTGCACCCACTGCAAAGCCAAGCGTTGATCCTTCAGACCCGCATTGCCAAAGATGCCCGCCTCGGGTAGGCTAAGAAAGCCCAAGGCGCCAAGACGATAGTTCAGCGTAACCACAATGACCTCCTCCTGCATGAGCTGCGCAGGAAAGTGGCTGCAAATGGGAATAAATGAAGGTAAGTTGATGTAGATACTCAAATATAATCTTCGATATTCCACTCACTAATCCCTGTTGCCATTGCCAAACCAGAAGCCCCCACCATGAATCCAGACCATGACGGGCAGCGGCTTCTGTGATTTGCCCTTGGGCACATAGACATTGAGGAACAGGCAGTTCTCGGAGCCAACGACCTCGAGGGTAAATGGATCACGCTGGTGCGAGACATTGCCCTCTTTGCTGCAGTCTAGCTCTGGCTCTTGGAAACGGTCCAGTGGCAGCGGGCTCTAAGTGGGTCAAGGTGTCAGTGAATCTCAATGATACCCTCAACTGGCGCACTCACCCGGAACCGCAGCTCACCCACAGGTGGTTGTGCATAGGGCACGCCGAGGAAGCTCTCGTATTGCAAGCCACTGGGCAGCTGGTGTCGCTGTCCCACCAGGACGCCCTGCTTCACAGGAACTTTCACCTGCTCATGGTAAAAATAAATTAATTTGATAAACTTTTATCGAAGCTTTTTCCATTGTTGCGCCGCTCACCTGCATACTGTTGCTGTATAGTCTTAAATACCGGGCTGTGAGGTGTCCACGTCGGACTGTTATAAATCCCCACATGATTATTAGCACAAATCAGTTAACAGAAAAATGTCTAATCGTATTATTACCGGTCCAAAATACAAATGTTGCGTCGCGATGGACTTTAGCCAGACAAACATAATCAGCTGTTGATGCTTTAACCCGTCAATGGCCCCCTGGGGTTGATTTTGCATGCTAAAGCATAAAAATTTTGTGAAGAAAAATGAAACTTACGAAAAAAAGCAAAAGTGTCAGTTTTTGAAGAACAGCTGGATTTAGAAGCAACATATTAATTATAATTGTAATTGTAATGTAAATCATAATGAATTTCATATTAATATTTGATTTATCGATAACTTAATCTGAGAATTGTTTAATATAAATTTTATAGATTTTAAAAAATAATTTTTCTACTAAATGACAACAAAAGTTGTAACTGATATTTAGATCAAATCCGAGATATACATATGTTAAAATAAATATCTTTAAATATTTATAAGAAATAATATATTATACCCAATGTCATAGAGGATACGATCAAGATACTGTACTGGATACTATAAAAATTCAACAATTAAGTCCTATTAATCATCCATTTTTTGAAGATTGTAGAAATATTAAATGAAATGACGAAATATAGTAAATATTACTATATATTTCAATACTATAATGTCCCAACACAAAAAACAATGTTTTTTTTTTTTAAATTTACTTAAATATAGATATATTTTTTAGGTATATTAAATTTCTCCAACCCAGAACCATTAAAACGCATTGTTTTTTTTTTACACATTTATAATTACATTTAAAATGTTTCTAAGTTTTATTTGACTAGTTCCATTGCATAAACATTAATACAAGTTTTCAAGTTTCAATTATTTTTTGTTTTTTTTTTCTTGTTTTTTTTTTCAATATAATTTGCTTTTGTTTTTGTCATGAAAGAACTCTAGCTGTAACTATGGATTCGGCCCTTATAGTAGCAAACAACAATTGCAACAACAACGACAACTGTCGAGCTGACAGTTGGGAAAATGCCGTGAAAATTGGTGTTTTAGTCAGTTAGAAACGAAGCGCGAAGCCTCGAGACAACTTGATAAAGGGGTTTGAGCTTTTCACGCAAATCCCCAACAAAAGATTATCAACTCACAGTTGTTGTTGTTGATGGTTGTTGGTTGTTGTCTGTGTGTTGTTTGTTAGGTTGGGTAAGGTAATTAATAAATTGAATTAAATTTAGTTTGTAGTTGTTGTTCTTTTGTTGTTGTTTTAAGCTTAGGGTTTGTTTTCTTTTTGTTTTTTTTGTTTGTTTGTTGCTCACACCGAAAAAAATGGAAAAAACATTTACACTTATGTACATACATTATACATGCACACCACATACATTCAAAAAACACTTAATAAACATTTATAATAATCATCATAATAATAATAATAATAATTCGTAATCATAATAATGTGTAGTAATAGATAATAAGTGCATATAGCAAACGCATCGTAGTCCGCTATATGCAACTCTATATTCCGTTTTTCATTATCTTCTTTAATGTATATAAGTATATAATGTTCGAGACTCTTTTAGCCATGGTTATTCGCATTTGTTGTTGGTTTTCATTTTCATTTTTTTGTTTACTAATTTTTTTTTTCATTTTTTGTTTGATTTTTTTTTTTTTTTTTTTAAATAAGGTTCACAAAAAGGTTTCTTTTACAAATAGTAAATTGGTGTTTTGTTCTTCTTCTTCAACTTCATCATCATCATTATCATCGTCTACAACTATATCTTAATCATCGTCGTCGTCGTCATGTTGTTTAACATTGTCATCAATTGTGTATTCAATTTGTAACTAATCTAAAAACGTCGCAGCGCCAAAGTGCGCTTCAAATAGAGACAAATGGCTCGATGTATTAGCTCGTATTGCTCGGAGTTCTGAACCATGCCGCCGCGTTGCAGCCGTAGATTGCACACAATGCCCAAGATATCGACAAAGATGTCCGGCATCTTGGGCAGCTGATCGAAACTAACGGCATCCGGCTGCTCCACGATGTGCTGGATGTGCAGGAGCGTGTTGCAACTGAAGCTGGATTCGGTATCCTCGTCGCTGACGTAGGGTGTGCACTGCATGTCCTTGATGGTCAGCGTTTTGGTCAGCATCCCGGTCAGGGAGTAGGCCAGAGATTGTCGCAGCTGCCGCACTGCATTCAGTATGGCCGTGAAGCAACCTGTGCGTCCAATGCCCGCCGAGCAGTGGATCACGGGCAACGGCTGCACCGCATTGAAGATGTCCTGCTTGTAGATCTCCAAGCGCTGAGCGCTCAGATGCGCATTCCGTGTGCTCCGCTTGTCATCATAATTATCAAACTCCGACTCGCACTTGCCCAGGTTCAACACGTGCAAACAGGTGTCCAACAACGTGTTGATATCCCGCGGCGAATGGTGATCGGGCCAATCCGGATACCAATAGTGATAGCAGCAAATCTTTTGCAAATAGTACTCCAGCAGGCCCACACTGTCCGGCACATTGATGCAGTAGAGCAGGATAAGCTTGCGCACGGAGTACCCATTGCGTCGCACAATGCCCACGTTTTTGGCCAGAAAGAAACTGCCGCTGGCGGGCAGAGTGCGACGCAGGGATTCGCTCAGCGTCACCTTCTGCGAGTCGATGGCGATGTGCCAGCGATTGTTGAGCTGTTCCCGTTCCGGCTGCAGTTCGCTGCTGAGATTCGCGCCGGACTCGTCGCTCTCCTGCATCGACGCCAGATGCGGCTCGAAATAGGCGCGTGCCTGCGCGCTCAACTCAAAGACCTCGCCCTTGGCAGCCACCGCAAAGATCTCGTTCAGCTCGATGGGAAAATAGACGGCGCACTTCTGTCGATTGCACTCCGTGAAATTAGTCAGCATTACGATCTTCTGGTAATATTGCTGCAAGATGTGTGTGCGATCCACGTGCGGACTGCTGCCTCCGTCCATGCAGCGTCGTATATAGCGCTGTGTGTTCTGATAGATCATTAGCCAAAACTCGAAAATGGTATTCGGCAGAGGTCCCTGCGTGGCCACGTAGCACTTGGACACATAGTCCGGGCCCTGCAAGCAGATTGGAGTTACTCAAATTTCAATTGTGAATTAAGATCAATCTACTCTTACCTTGATGTAATTGGCATTGATGTAGGGCAAATCCTCGTTGGCCAGCAGCGTTGTCTTGCGCATCAGCTCGTCGGTTGCAGGCTGCAGGGGCTGGAGCAGGCAGCTGCTCTGCAGATTCAGTAGCTCCGTCGTCTCGCTCTCGAGTATAACACGCGAATGTTCGTTGGGCAGAATCGTTTTGTAGCGATTCTTTGTCTGCGAACCTAATACCATGGGCTTCTCCTGGTGATTCAATGGCAAGTCCCAAAATTCCTTATGCAAATCGCGAAATATACGCTTCTGTTCATCGTCCTCCAGGTGGGGCAATGGTGTTACAATGCGCTTGACCACCGTCTGGTACATGTTCAGCAGTTCGCTATCTTCGGATGTGGGCGGCACTTGATTAGTGGGCGTGCCGCCTTCACGTCCCAACACCAACACCGGCGGTTGCTCCAAATTCACCTTGTAGCTGTGATCGAACACGTGATTCAGCTTGATCAGATCGTACTGGTTGAGCGGATTCGAGGCACTCTGCAGCATCTGTATGCTGGCCAAATAGATCTTGAACTCCTCGCTCGTCGTCTGCGGTGAGAGCGGACGTGTCATGATGTTGCGTATGACGCCTCCACCAGCCCCACCAGCTGCACAGGTGCAGAGCACAACGCCTGACTCATCAGTGCCAATGGGCGACTTGTTCTTGGACTGCTCGCTGGGCTGCAGATCGGAGGCCGAGCCGTAGCACAGCGGTTGTTTGAAGTCCAAGTACTGCGAGCAGGTGCTGCCACAATTGCTATTCAAATTATCGGTGCTGAAGAACTTGCGCTGATGCGTCGCCTGAGCGGCATTCGCTGCACCACAGCTGCAGACCGTCAGCTTGGGCTGTGTTGGATCCAGAGCTCCGCCTCCTCCTCCTCCGCCTGCTACACTCAGCTGGCCGCCCATATTGAGCGTTAGACTTTGATTGCTGCCCCGTCGCTCGAGCAGGCCACGCTTGGGCGTCGTCTGATTGGCCATGGAGTTCAGCTCCCCGCACGAGTTGGTCGTGTGACTCTGCAAGGTGATACTGTGATTGGATCCACGGCGCCGAAACAAACCCTGACGCGCACCCTGGCCGCTGCCCGCAGCGACAGTTAATTGATTGAGCGGCTGTTGCGGCTGCTGCTGAATGTGCGGCTGGGGCTGTTCCAGATTGCAGCTGGACTTGGAGTTGCTGACGGAGCCCAGACTATAATTCGAGACACTCAGCCCGCTGTTCATGAGATTGCCACACGAGCTGTGCAGATTCAAGGTGAGACTGTGATTCGATCCACGACGCTGCAGAAGATTCATCGAGCTATGGCCTGCGCTCTTGCTGGGCAAATCCATTGACTTTTGCTTAAAGGGCGACTCCACAGCTGCGGCGCAGGGCGTGAACTCCACCAGGGTCAAGCACTCGGGCAACGTTTTCAGATTGGTGCTCGACGAGTGCAGCATGGGATTCAATTTGTGTGCGCTGCGTGGTGCCAGAGTCGCTCCGAGCGTAAACTTGCCACTGTTGTTGCTGCTGCTGTCCGCACTCGAGGCCGACTTCTGTTCATCCGCATCCAGTGAGCTCTGATATGGATTCTGTTTACGATGATACATTTGCCAATCGCTGCTATTCAAGCCCGGCGATTTACGGCGCGTGGTACGACGATTGAGCAGCGACTGTTGGGTATCCAGACGCGAGAGCGAGGTGGAGTACAAGCTGGACGCAGTTGGCTGCATTAACATATTGCTTTGATTCATGACATTTCCATGGCCATGACCATACCCATATCCATATCCATAACCACAGCCATATCCATAGCCATAACCATAACCATAACCGTATCCGCCGCTGCTGCCCGGCGTGGGATGAGATTCATTGATGGGATGCACCACAATCGACAGCTCCGTTTCATTGGCAGCGGAGTCCAGCGAGCGTGCCTTCTCCTTAGTGCTCTTGATCGTGGGTGTCTTTGGCTTGGAGGGCGATAACGGCTTGGCCAGCTGCACATCTGTGATGCGTATGGTGAGATTGTTCTTATTCTTTCGATTGCGTCGACCCGTTTCCGCTGTGACAGCTTGCTTTGCTTGCTGCTGTTGCTGATTGTCTGGCTCTTCGGCTGCCAGGGCAGCAATCGGTGGCGACTGCACCACCCCCATATCCTGCACCACATGATCGATTTCGGGAAAGCGAAAGAAGTTGCCATTTTTGTAGCCAGCCGAATTAATGATGTTGAGTGGGGAGCCGCTCAACGAATTATTTAAATTCAAATTATTTATGGAGGAGAGCAGCTTGGGTGAGTAGCTAAGGCGGCTCGAATCGTTGAGGGGATTTGGCGTTGTTGTTGCTGTTGATGTTGTTGTTGTTGTTGTCGTTGAGCTGTCATCTCTAAAAAGGATTGTGGGTGAGTTATGTTCGCTTTTCGATAAATACAAACTATCGTGATCGTTATCGGTGCCGCATTTTTTTGGTATCGTATTCTCCTTGTTGGCAAATATACGACCTGAGTCCTGCGGCGAACATGAACGTCGATCGTATAATGAAAATCGCTTAAGTTTGCGATTTAGCGTCGTTGGCGATTGCGGCAATTGTGTTGAATGCTGTTGCTGCTGCTGGGGATGCGGCTGCGGCAGCGACTGCTGCTTGGGATTGCAAATTGTAAACTGTTTCGGTGTATAGAGTGGCTCCTCATCGCATGCATCAGATGTCGCTGCTGCAGCTGGAGTTGTTGGCGATGGGAACTCAAAGGAGGTCTGTAAATATTCGAGGGGCGTAAAATATGGTGTGGGCGTGCTCTTATTGCTTTCCACATCGACATCGGTGTCAGCAGCGTTGGTATAGGAGCACTCAATTGATGCAATAACTGCATGTTCTTTGTTGTTGTTTTTTAACTTGTCCATTATATACACACACAAAACACACAGAAAACGCGCTGCGCTCCGCTCCGCTCCTCACTCCTCTCACTCCACACACACACACCGCTCCGCTCCGCTCTGCGCTGACACGCTCGCTCGCTCACTCGCTCGCTTCGTTCACACGCCTTCAGTTTGTGCTGGGGCTGCTGTTTGGCTAGACAGGCGCTGCCATGCAGTTGGTATAATGCCGTCAAACGGTTAACATTATTGGCATGCACATTGGCCACTAGCTGGTTGACAAACTATATTGGCATTGCAATAAAATTGCGCTTTTCACAACACAACATTTTTACACACGCAAAATAAGGAAAATAATCAACCTAAATATAATGTGACCAGACCATCTTACACATAAATTAATACATATACACAGATAGAGACATACCAACAATATATCGATACACATGTGGTATTTTTGGCTGTGAATTTTGCAGGCAAAACGAACAAAAATACTATTTTATCGGCCAAGCATAGGCAGGCCAAGTTTATTGTTGTTGGCCGTTGCATTTAAATTTAGTTTTTAGTCAACAGGCATAACTTAGAACACACAATATAACTAATATAACTTTAAAAATTTATCTGTCTGAAAAATGTTTACTAGCATATCAGTTGATCAGAGTTCAGCCATAAGCGTAGCATGGTGCGATTTTGTGCCAAAAGTGAAGCTTCCTCGAGATATTTAAAATGCTTGTCCTCAAATTGTGGTACCTTCATTGGTTCTGGCGATTGTAAGCAAATAACGCAAATGCTTTGGTTTTTGACTATCCGCTGCAATCGCTCCTGATGAAAGCTCAAATAGCTGATCGAATCCACAAACGTCGGCGAATTCAAATTGTTGTTGTTCTGGTGCTGATGTTGCTGGCTTTGGCTTTGGCCTTGGCTTTGACCTTGGCCGCCATTCGATGCCGTCAATGAACTGCCCTGCATTGAATTCAAATTCCTAGCCGTTTGCATCACATTTACCGCAACGGCAGCAGCGCCAGCCGCATTGCACGTCAGCCTCTTGAAATTCAGTTCAAGCGCTTGAATATCAGCATCCTCCGGTTCAGCTTTCGGCTTGGTTGTCAACGTGATGATTCTTGTTGGAGTTGCTGCTGCTGTTGCTGCTGCTGCTGCTGCTGCTGCCGTTGCGGCTGTTGGCTTCTTCGTTTTGGCTGTCTTCAATCGTGCAGTTGCTTTCATGGCCTCAACTTCAGCACGAAACACTTTTGGATCGACTCGGACAATGTGCGGCTTGTGTGGTTGCTCATCAAATATCCGAAACTTTGTGTCAGCGGTTATCTTACTATTGTTATTATGATGATGATGAGTGTTGTTATTGGCCTTTTGGGTCTTGCTGCCAGGCTTATTGTTAAATTTTTTTAGACGCGGCGATATCATAACTTTTACACCCAATCCAGTTTGTACGGCCGCTGCGTAGCTCATGCGCATGTTCTGCTTTGCAGCTAACGGTAATGATGATGATGACGTTGCTGCTGCTGCTGCTGCTGGCGCTGCTGCTGCTGCTGCTGTTGTTGTTGTTGTTGCTCCTGCTGTTGCTGCCGCCGCCGCCGTCGCCGTAGCTGTAGCTGTAGCTGTTAGTGTTGGCCCCTCCAAATTCAGATATTCACCGAGCGGCTTGCGACGCACGGGCACAAACTGACACGGCTCCTTGGCCAGCTCATCATCATGATGCCCCACGCTGTTGTCATGCTCATCATTATCATCGTTGTTGTTCTGGTTGCTGCTGCTGCTGTTGTTGCCACTGCTGCTGTTGCCGCTGCTGCTGTTGCTGTTGCTGTTGCTGTTGCTATTATGATGATGCTGATAATGGCTCTTCCGGCGTGCATTGCGATTCTTGCGTTTCACGAGCGCAGCCGCTGACTTTGATTTGGGCGCCTCCAGTTTCGACTGACGTCTTCCTTTAATCACCACTGGTTGGATGTCTTGGGTGAATGGACGCATTTGAGAATTTTCGTACACAAATATATTTGGGCTGATGTAATACATGCATATGTATGTGCATACACATATACATACACATACACATAAGGAAATGCACATACACACACGCGTACATGTATGTGTATGTGTGTGTGTGCGTGTGTATGTAATTACGTTTATTTCGTACTAATCGACGTAATTAACAGCAATACTAATCGATTTAATTGTAGATAGGACTTACCGATATCGGGATGTAGTTTTCGCGGAGTTCTGTGATGTTGTTTTTTTTTATTGCTACTTTCATTTTACAAAATTTTTTATTTTGATCTACCTTCTCTGACAGTAAATTTAGATGCCTTTAGCATTTGTTAACAACCCAGAAAGTTTTTATAATCGAATCGAACATTCAAATAAATTTATATATATATATATATACATATATATATAATATATATATTTACGTACATATATAAAATATAAATATAATAATAAAGACGCAAAAATGTTTCCCGCTGGTTTGTTTCTACGCACACAAGCATCAATTCCAAATTACGCGTAAGTCAAACTCAATCGATCCGCTAAATAGTTAATGTAATTCGCGCCTCTCCCCATAGACGTTACTCAGAGTCGAAGAGCAGTCTACCATCAAACGTATTTCTGCTGGGCGGCGGTCTAGGTAAGCTGCAAGGTGGCATAAAGGAAGAAGAATACTTCAGTTCGATCAATCACGGATTAATGTCTAATATACGCAAACACATTGAGTCCTCGAAAACCGCTGACTATATGCGCAAATACGAGGAATATCAACGTACATTAGATCACGCTGCTCTCTATAATACAACTTGTATAAACAAATACAAGGATATACATGAAGAGGCCTTCTTCATGAATGAGGTAACTATGGAATAGACAAATATCGAACCGATTATACACATATATCCACAATCCATCTCTCTCACTCTCTCGCTCTCTCCCTCTCTAGAGCACCGAATGCTTAAAGGTTTTGCATAATCGTGGCAAGGACGATCCCATCGATGAGGAAGAGCCTTAAGCACAGTCATTGGCAAATCCGAACGAATTTTCCAAAAACAAAGAAAAGTAGGAAAACAAAGCAAAACAACAAAAAGAAAGAAAACAAACATTCTCAACATTTTGCAATGATTTGGACCCCATTTCTCGTCCTTTCTCGTTTCGTATGCCCATTGTGTTGAGCTGCTCTGAATCAGGCAGCAGAGCAGCATTTTCAATTCACAATTCAAATTTTTCCCTCGTTCAAATTCGGAAGTCTTACAACAAGTTGGCAGAGCCCGCAACAAACTATACCAATCCGAATGGACAATGCACAAGCAGCTGAGATTTTCATAATACCATGAAATAAAGAGCTACTCATCGTATATTGCCAGCCAAGACATATATATATATATATACGTAAAAACATATATATGTATATATTTGAGTTATTACTCAATATACTATATTAGCTGCCGGTATATAAATCAATATGTTTACACTGCGCCGCATCAGTCAACATCTGTATCCAAAACAAATTCAGTAAGTTCCATTAGAGCAGCGAGATTGCATAAGCTATAGCGCTCTCGCTCTCGCCCGCACTCTGTCTACCTCTGTCTAACCGTTACGAATATACATATATTTATAATAACATTTATTCATTTGTTTATTTAGACACTTGAGAATGTCGCATGTGGGCGAACTGGGCAGTGGTGCGGGCAAAGGCGGCGGTGCTGGCGGCTCCATACGCGAAGCTGGTGGTTCGTTTGGCAAAATGGAAGCTGCACGCGAGGAGGAGTTCTATAAGCAGGTCGGCATTTCAATTGAAAACTATATATAGTCTTATGTAGACGAGAGTGACTTGAAAAGTTGTCGAAGTCAACAGAAATCATAATAATGCAATTTTCTTCTATTATATCTAATCTTTACTTATCTAAATCTCTCTTCCATTCCAGCAAAAGGAACAACTCAAGAACCTGAAGACTAAGACAGACACCAAGACGCCCGAAGCAACAAAGAAATAATATACATACATACACTTACATATATAAATGCTCAATTTTATAGTTTTTAGTTTTGTTTGACAGTTTTTTATGGATAACACTTCGAAATAAATTTAAATATTTTGTGTCAATAAATTTGCTGCATTAACGTGAGTGCATATATAGCTATAGATAGCGCTTGCATGGGCTGATGCAATTAGCAATAGTTCTGATTTAATTGGATTGCATGAGATGCATTATACACGAGGTTGGGCTGAAGAGTTATTGTTGTTATTAGCCAAATCTTTACGTTATTATTCATTCAATATATTTGGAACACGATCGTATAATTGATGTGATGAAGTAATAATGAGCTAACTTTAAATTAAATGTATTTTCATATGTATTTCTTTTTGTTCGTATTTAGAAAACTTCCTACTCTTTCGAACATTTGTTTTAAAAGTATCTCATTTATTTTTTCTTCAATTCATTTCTTCAACAGGTTTTAAAATAGTTGAGTTAGTGTCACTTTTCATTCTAAATACATTTAACATTTCCAACATTATAATCATATAAACTTATTCTACTTCTCATATTGGTATAAAATTCTTTAAGCAATAATAATAATATCGAGTGATTTAGTAGTCCATGTCGCTTATTGCGTTGTAGTTTCGACCTTCTTGGCATTGTCCTCCTTGGAGGAGGGTCCAGTCTGTGTGATTTGCACCAGGCGTTCCGTGGAGGGCGGTGGCAATTTCTTCATGGGCGCCGTGATGGTTAGCAGGCCATCCGAGGACAGCGAGGAGGTGACTGTGTCCGGATTGACATCAGCTGCAAGAAGTAAAAGAACTTGGATTAAAAATAAAGTAAGAGAAGAAGACGAAGTCAAACCCACCTGGCAGCTGATAGCGTCTGGAGAACTGTCTGGATACAAAGCCGTGCTCGTCCTGTTTCTCCTCGTGCTTGCCCTCGACGATGACAAACTTGTCCGCAACTTTCACGGTAATTTCGTTCGGCGAGAACTGCTGTACGTCGAGGATCACTTCGAACTTCTCGCTGTCGATGTTCAGAGTGGAGCCCGATTCCTGTCTCTGCAAGCTGTTGGCGGAACGCTGCCAGGGACGCAGGTAGCCCGAGCGCAGCACAGTGGGGCGAGAGTTCCAAACGGACGACAGAAGATCATCCCGTTTCAGACCCTGGCCAAAGTGTTGATCCAAGAGGCGCGACGTGCGCATTGGAAAGTCAAGCTCATCCCACCAATCACGGAACATTAGGGGCACTACGGACATCTAATGGAAGCAGGCAAAGAAAGAAAGTAAGCTAATGGCAATTAATGCACATCGTTCAGTTATTCAGTGATTGAATTTTCTTTTTTTTTTTTATACATATAGAACTGTTTTATAATTTCTTCGGTTTGCCTTTCGTACCTTTGCTAATTAATCCAATTAGTCACAAATTGAAGAAGAATTTTCGTGTTTTGCGTTTCGCGGTTGCGGCGTTTTTGTGGAACATTTCGAAAAATCTGCTCAGTTTTATAGCATTCATGATTCGTATTGAAATGTTTACATTCGCTTCTCTGTGTGCTAAAAATATGAAAATGTATTTGGCATCTAAATTTAGCCAAGCGTCATCCACATGAATTTATATCTATGTATATATGTTTATGACTATGTGCCATATATATCTCGTGTTTGCTCAAATATATTGCCTATACAAACAAACTACATAAATACCCTGTAAATGGGAGTTAAAAGACTTTTTACAAATTTTAATAAGTCCTGAAAAAATAATCAAAAAAAAAAAAATTAAATTTATATTCATATATATTTTATTATGATTAAAAACTATCCCATATTATGGTTTGTTTTATGCATATACTTAACACTTTTGTTAAGCTTTTATTTGAAATATATTTTATATTGCTACAAATGTGTTTAACATTCTTATTACAGGGTATGTTTGTTGAGTTTACTTAATGTTCAAACTTTGCTTGTCTGTTTGTTTTGGTTTTTTTTTGTTTTTGGGAAAGACGTGTGCACTGACGCCTCTGCATGGAAAATTCTATATAGATCTTAAATGTTCCATGGACCATTTGGAAAATGCTGTTCAAACAAGCCCCCACGATGCATGCAATTATTTTGTATGATCTTTTAATAACATATATATAGAAGCAAATGTACTAGAAGATTTGGCCAAATGTTTTCGAATGTTTTGCACGAAACCATTTTTTATGGAAAATTTAAAGTCTCAGAAGTTGCCAGAAATCTGTTTTATTTACGTTAATTTCTTGCTGCTCCTATAGAAATAAACACCTACGTTGAGCTACTTATATATGGCCTTACAAGCGCTTGATAGGAAATACTTTACCTATTCAACCTGTTGAAAATCATTTGATGCCGCACATTAAAATATTTTGGCAAATATATGAGTTTTGAGATTATTTTAGGCATCCGCTACTGAGTCACGATGCGTCTGTTAGACAAACGCTGTGACGTAGAGGAGATGTCGTTGAATTCTTATTTTAAACATAAACATTAAATTAATATTGAGTGTTTGAATTGATCTTCTTGTGCTTCAATGAGGCATCAGAGTGTCTCTTATCTCTCCTTCAATTAGTATCGATCCCTTGATATACAATAGTCTTTTACTCTCTGTGATCTGTCGCTCCCTTTTTCTCTCTCTCTCTCTCTCACTCTCTCTCTCTCTCTCTCTCATTTTTTCTCTCTTTCTACCGCTCTTTTTCTCTCTCTCTCTCTCAAACTCATGCATTCTTTCTCACTCCCTCTTTATCTTTCTTTTAAATCTAAATTTGTATTTCTTTCTTAGCAGAAACACCCTGTTTTGCAATGCACCATCACCAGCAGCCCCATATTGGTCCACGAGTCACACATACATATGTGCCTATGTGTGTGTGTATTTGTGCGTATACGTGAAATATAGGGAAACCGACTCGAAGCCGAGCGACGCCCAAAAGTAGGCCAAAGCCAAAACAGCGGGTAACTTGCTGTGTATGTGTATGTGTATGTGTGTGGTGGCTGTGTGTGCCTGTGTGTTATCTGTGCCTTAGTGTCTGTGTGTCTGCTCCTGCGTCATGTGATACGCGAAAAGGAGGCGAAAATAGCATAACAAAAACATCAATTACGAAACGCAACGCAATGCAAGAGGTACGACTAAATAAAAGGTTGGAAGTGATGAGTGCAATTTATTTTGTTATTTTGCTCGCTTTGCAGGCGCTGCCCGTGACGTTAGGCCTGCCCAGACATGCTGGAAATGGAGGACAAGGAGGACATGGAGGCTGGCTGCTGCTCATGCTGATGCTGCTCGTGGCGCTGACTCCACTGCACGCCAACGAGGACGGGCGCAGCTCAAACAAACGCTACTCGGACCAGAGCGTGCACGGCTACATGACTGAGGTATCAATTGCAACAAATTAAAGGTCCACTTGGATTTACCAATGCATTTATAGCGCACCTGCTGGTGGAACGAAGTGTGCAAGGAGGAGTTCCAAAATCTGTTTCGGTGCAAGTGTCCACAGTATTCCTATTGCCGGTATGTGTAATAGAAATATCTTATCAGTGTGAATTACTTGTAATCGTACAATCTCTCGTTTTCAGCTCGCCAGGACGCTATTATAATGCGTATTGTTCGATGACAGATACCGGTTATATTTGGACACAACTGGCGTTGGGCACCGTTGAGCGCTGAGTGTGTGACGTCAAACATATCATAACAGTTAAATTACCTACAACAACAACAATAACAGCAATAACAATAACATATACCAGCACCAATGGCATCTACACTGACTGCTGATAGTATACAACCAGTTCCCAAGTGCCCTACAGCAAATATTCTAAATGGCAGCCAAGCCATCACACACTTACTGATTACAAATATTAACAAAAAATTAAAATACTTATATGCGCTTATACATTTATCGACATTTAAAAATCGCCAATTAGTTAAAGTGAATTGCGCAATATTAAACATCGATAAATGCTAAGCGCTCGCATGCACTTTGAACACACACATTCTTGCACGCCTGGCTGTGTGAGTTAGTTCATTATGGGATCTTGTGTTATCGATTTGCATGCATAAATAAAACTATCGAACATTTGCATTAAACCATAGACCATATTTACTGTTGCCTAACTTTTGGCGCTCAATTTGTTGGCAAATTGGAAAATCAATAAAACGTTTTTCAATCAACGCGCCGCAAGCTGTGTTCTTGCCACCGTGTCACAAGCTGTTAACGACACTGGCCATAATATAAATTGCAACTGTTTTTAGCGTGTGCGAACCACAGTACAGGCGAGGCGCATGCGTTTGCAATGAAAGCGAAAAGCGTAGGTGCTGTGCGTATGTTGGCCCCGAGTGATTTTAGTTATTGCCAGCTCAACATATAGACAACTCCAACAGATGTTAAGGCAGTCAAAGCCTTAGAAAAGTGTGTGCAAATAAACAAGCATCAGTGCAGTAAAAATAATACTAGGAATATAGTAAATATACTGCGGAATCTCACACAATGCGAGTCTATTTTTTTGTTGCGCTGCTGGCGCTTGGCCTGGCCGAAATATCTGCGATTGGGGGCAACCACCTGCCAGAGGCTGCCTTAAACCTCAACGAACGTTTCTTCGATGAGGTCAGGGAGCTCATCAAGCGACGCATGGAGGTAAGCTGCAGTTGTGCTATTGTGGGATTCCTTTTGTCATTCCTGTTCGCCCTCTCTGATTGCCCCCCTCTCTCTCTTTGCATTGTAGAGCAAGCCATTGCCTTTGGCGGGCGATGAAGTGGCGCTGCAGAATCAGCGTAGCTATGACAATGTGCCCATACCTGCAGCTAATGTGCCCGTTCCAGTGCTCGTCGAGAATTGGCCCACAGATCAGCATAGCTTTGGCCAAGTCACAGCTGTTTCTGTTGATCCGGAGGGCAATCCAGTGATTTTCCACCGCGCTGACCGCTACTGGGACGTTAAGTAGGTCAACAGCTGTCCACTAACAAGTGTTTGTGACATATATTCATATATTCATACCCTCTTTTCTCCCGCAGCACCTTCAACGAGAGCAACATCTACTACCTGATTGAGTATGGGCCCATTAAGGAGAAGACTATTTATGTGCTGGACCCAAAGACGGGCGCCATTAAGACTGGCTGGGGTTCGGAAATGTTTTATATGCCACATGGCATGACCATAGATGGACATGGCAATTACTGGATAACCGATGTGGCCATGCATCAGGCCTTCAAGGTGGATGGAACATTTTTCTATTAATATTACATAATATATGTTTATCAATCAATACAGTTCCGACCCTTTGAGAGCAAGCCGCAGCTGATCATAGGCAAGCGCTTCCGACCCGGCTCCTCTGTCAAGCATCTGTGCAAACCCACTTCAATAGCTGTGGCCACAACAGGCGAGGTAGACACAGTCTCTATTTACTGCAAGGCTCTACTAATTGTGTATATTTTTTGCAGTTCTTTATAGCCGATGGCTACTGTAATAGTCGCATACTCAAGTTCAATGCAGCTGGAAAATTGTTGCGCAGCATTCCACAGCCACCGGGTGCGTATACTTGATATTTCTCATGCAGAAATATATTTTAATGTGGCAGAACTCTTCCAGAATTCCTCTCGTTACAGGTGCCACATGCAATCACCCTATTAGAACACCTGGATTTACTGTGCATTGCGGATCGTGAGAACATGCGCGTTGTATGCCCCAAGTAAGAGAAGAGGGAATAGATAAGGGAAAATATAAATGCAGAGATTAGGCAAAGATAAGTGAGCAGATAAGAGGAAAGGAGAGAAGTGAGAAGGGAGCAGAGAGAGCAAGAGCAAGCGAGACGTTTAAAGTGGAAACTAGAAAGTGAAAATATGGAATTATGAAGGTATAAGGGGGAAATCAGAAGTCAGCAATGACATAAGAGAGTAGAAGAAAAACGAAATAATAATAGAAGAAAAGAAAATACGGATAAAAAAGCTAAGAGCTTAAGAGAAAAGAGAATAGAACTATAAAAGACAATTATAAAATTCAAAATATCATATATTTCAAATTTCAACTATTAATAAATAATTTCAAACAATTTCAGAGCTGGCCTTAAGTCATCGCATGGCGAGGGTCAACCGGCTGCCACCATCCAGGAACCGGATCTGGGTCGCGTCTTTGGCGTCAGCGGTTATGGCGACATTGTCTTTGCTGTGAATGGACCCACCTCGATGCTGCCCGTGCGTGGCTTCACCATAGATCCGCGCTCCGAGACAATTATTGGGCATTGGGGCGAGTTCAAGAATCCCCACTCGATAGCCGTCAGTGTGAATGGATCGGCTCTCTATGTGACGGAGACGGGCACCAATCATCAGACGAATCGCGTGTGGAAATATGTATTGGCTTGAGGTATTGCTCAAGTGCCAGCAAACCGGAAAAGCTCTCGACCAGCAGGAACAACATATATCTGAGAGGCGTATCGGCATATCCCAAAATAAAACAAAAATAAATGAAAATAGTGAATAATAGATATATAGAACCAAGGACCTAGAACCTATAGAGCAACAGTGAAACAGAACACCAAAACAATAGAAAGCTTTTTTTGATATCAGATTAAATTGATGAAAAACCAATAGTAGTAATTTATTAATTATACAATTTAAGTATGTAAATTGCTGGACAAAACGAATTACCACAACAAAGATAACCTCAACACCTATGTTTTGCATCGTAATCGAGCAGATGAATTTACAAAGCATATATACTATATATATATATATATATAACCAACAGAATATCTAATGCGCCAGCCGTGAGAGTTATCCAAACTATAAATTATATAAAAATTATTTAACACTATGTATCATATTTTAATCCGCACAAATATAACATACACTTATATATCTCTCTCTTTATATTATTGTAATCCATGTAAATTATGTATGTAATAAACTGTTGTTGTTGTTGTGCACACATATATATACGTATTTACTTAAATATATTACTATATAATAGCTAATGCACAAAAATGTCGATGAATATTCGAATGGAATCCAACACGTTTCAGTCAAGGAATGTTTCCGTGGCAAGTTTTTGGCTGACTACGATTCGTTTACAGATGACTGCAGCTTAGACTAGACAAATTCTGGAATATATATATATGAACATATCTGTATGGACAGCATATAGTATTCTATATACAACTCAATTAAACAAAAATACAATTATAAAACCTTATATAAAAATATAATAACTAATTAACTATGAGGCACCACTTAAACACATAAATAGATAATAATAATTATAATAATAATATATGAATGATATAAACTAACTGCTAAGAGGCACTTAACCAGCGCTTGGTGAAGGCCAACGCTTCATTTAGCCTGTGCAGCCATTCGACCAGCTCCGCTTGGGTGTCCGCCGCAAAGAAGGCTTCGCCATTGGGACACTGCAGCCAGAAGCTGCGGGCACGTGCGCACATCTCTCGTGGGGCGACATCCAGTTGCGATTGCCTGCACTCGCCCAGCTGCAGGGAGAGCAGCGGCGGCTGCTCGCTGAGATTGTGCTCGTGCTGCCAAACGGCCAGATGCAGTCCATCCAGTGTGCACCAGCGACGATTCCAATTGTGCTTGTTCCTCGGATCCGTGTCCTGCACATTCAGATAGCCGGCATACTGGGCTTTGGGCAGGCGCAGCTCCACGCGTCCACTCAGCTCGATTTGTGGCATTAGATTCGAGGATTTGGTGTGCGGCGTCAGCGGCAGTTGCCAGGTGCGGGAGGTGCGCAGCCACAGCTTGTCACCAGGCTGCGTTTCACTGGAGACCAGCTCGTAGGGCACCAGATCCGAGGCTTTTAGTGTAAAGGAGGCGTGCAGACGGAAGCGTGACACGATCTGCGAGCAGCTGCTGGAGGAACTGCTGGAGCCAAGGCTGCCGCTGCCTCGTTTCTAAAAAAAAATAACAACAAGCCATGAGCAAGGATTAGGAGAAGCTACGGAATTCATCTACCAGCTTGTTAGACGGCTCCAGTGACAGCGTCGACACCTTGCGCAAGCGCAGCATGAATATCTGGCAGCGCAGCTCCAGCGCCTCCGCCTCACCAGCGCTATAGAACTCCAGGCCACAATCGCGAAAGATGGCAGCTCCATGCTGGCACTCGATGGATTGGGTGGAGCGAATGCGACCCTCGCACTCGATGGTACAGATGTAATAGTAGTTGAAGAACATATCCTGGTTGGCGTCCGATCTGACTGGCAAATGCAAGCCATCCAGGAGCAGGCACTGCGACTGCTGACGCACAGCTAGAGGCACGCCCGCCTCTCTGGCGGGGATTAATGGCGGCGTCTTTCGCCTCAACGTGCTGAAGAGCAGCAAACGCTCCGCTTCCACCATTTCTGGAGAGATTTCCAGTTCAGGCATTTGACGGCAAATGCTGACAGCTTGCGCCAGCTGCTCCCTCGTGGTCAGCGACTCGTTGAGCAGCGAGTCCAGGTTGAAGCTGGCATAGTAGCTGCTATCCAGCTCCGTTTCCGTTTGATTGGACTGATCGCGGGACAGGCTCAGGTTTTGGGCGAGCCGCTGCTTCTCGGCCAGCAAGAAGTCTTTGCCCTTGCGATATGAGCGACGCACTGCATCCTTCAACAGACGATACCGCGCCATGGTGCTCATGGACAACAGCTGGCTCTCATTGGCCGGCAGTTCAGTCAAGCTGCTATGCGACGGCTTCAGCGGTGGCAACAACTCTTGCTGCTGTGGTGTCGTTGGACAGCTGTGGCTTACAGTCTGCCCTGCCACGGACGGACCATCATTGATTTCAATGCTGCTGGGCTAAAATAAATTGGGCGCAAGGCAATGGTTAGCATAAACTAAACTTGGTTAAATGTGTTTGACAGAGCGAAGAAGAAGCAAGCAGAAAGTGTGTTTTTTGTTGTTGTTTATAACTAATTTATAATGTGTGATATAGTTATATACAGGGGTTTCTTGATATATATGTATATATACAGCGAAAGTGTGTCTGGCTAATGAGTGTCAACAAAAATCTCTACCTTAGTCGTAAAGCGCTGCTGATGCTGTTGTTGTTGTTGTTGTTGTTTCTTTGGTGTACTCTGGTTATCAGAAGATGGAGGCGGTGGCTCCAGCTGCACAGATCCGTATTTGGTAGCAAAGGAGCTGCCACTAGCGTTGCGTTCATCGAGCATATAGTCCTCATATAGCTCTACTGGCATATCGTATGAGACATCGTCTGCAGCTGGGTTCGCTCGCAGACAGGTCTGTCGAGAGATGGGTAATTGTTTATTTACATATTATATATTATATTAGTTTCTCACTCACATTTTGCACCTTTTCCAGTCGCACATTATCATCCGGATCCAGCACAATCTCGCTGCGACACAGATTCTCTAGGAATATCTCGCTGCGCTGCAGCGATAGCTCCGACTTGCTGAGATTACGATTCTTTTTGGGCGGCGAGTGCTGCTCGTTGATGTTGTTCAGCGATTGATGCATTGGCAACGTCGCCTGATTCGAGATGCTATTCGAGTGGGACACGATGTATGAGCTCTCGCTGGTGGGCTCATCGGGTAGCGGCATGAACTGAAAGAAGCTGCCATTCTGCAGGGACTCCTGCAGAAATTGTCCCAGTGCTCTGGGTGGAGGAGCAGCCTTTGCGGGCGTTGCCTTCGATGGCGTCTTGTTGGCCTTCTGCACTTGGGCATAGAGTGCGCCGATATCTACGGGTGGCACAGGCGAGGGCAAAGGCGTTGGCTCACTAATTGTAGCAGTCACTGTGGCAGTTGTTGTGGGCGTGGGCGTCGGCGTGGGATTAGGCGTGGCTGTGGGTGTTGAGGCAGCTGTGGCTGTCGCTGTAGGTGTAGGTGTTGGTGCCACTTCAAGTTGCGCTTCCGTACGCACATCAAATTGTGGACTGCCGCTTATTAGCATGCAGTCCTCTTCAATTTCAGAGTAAATGGGTTCCCGATCAAGAGCACGATGTTGTCGTTGCATAGATGTTGTTGAGTGTTGCCCTCGTCTGCTG
Source organism: Drosophila meridionalis (assembly GCA_035045145.1). Classification (NCBI taxonomy): domain Eukaryota; kingdom Metazoa; phylum Arthropoda; class Insecta; order Diptera; family Drosophilidae; genus Drosophila; species Drosophila meridionalis. The sequence goes on along the minus strand of JAWNPG010000025.1, from coordinate 16,995,099 downwards.
GGTGCATCAATGCAATCAAAACTATCCGACGCCCGCTCCAAACTGTGCAATTGTTCCTCAGGCGTCAGACGTAAACTCTCCTAAAATATGTGTAAATTCACATTTTATGATCAATTAATTAAATTAGATAGTTTATCCATATAAATCTTATAAATAAAATAAATTATTTATTTTAGAAACACTTGTGATTCCTACAATCAAATTTAGATAATAGAACCAGTTCATCTCAATGCGCGCGCTGTCAAAATGTTCGATAACAATCAAAACTATCGGTGCGAATGGCAGTTTAGTTGAGCAGTGCAAGGCGAATGTCAAAATAACATTTGTGTGTAGGACGGGCACAGGCTGGCGCTGTTTATAGTTTTTGGTCGGAATAGGGAATTAAATTACTTCACACCTATCATATTCGCGTAATTATATCCGATGTACAAATCCCGATTCCGACCACTAAGCATGAGACTACAATTCATACGCAACAGCTTGTATAGTAGGCGCCAGCCTAGCCAGAAAATGGAGCAACGCTACGATTTTAATCGGGAATGGACGCTAACATCAAATAATGAGGCTAGATCACTGCCCAAAATAAAGCTGCTATCGTACAACATTCTCGCCCAGGACCTGCTAATGGAACACTTCTTTCTCTATGTGAATATCAAACAGGAGTGGCTAACGTGGCGACATCGTCTGCAGAATATCCATCGCGAGATTCACAAATTGGATCCGGACATACTCTGCTTGCAGGAGATGCAATTCGATCATTTGGCTCTGCTAGTGCAGCGGCTGAAAGCCAGCAGTGGCAGGCGCTTGGAATATGTGTACAAAAAGAAGACAGGCAGCCGCACCGATGGCTGTGCCATAATATACGATTCCTGCAAGCTGCAACTGCTGAAGGAACAGGCTGTTGAGCTCTTCGATCCAAATGTTCCACTGCTGAATCGTGAAAATGTGGCTATATTAGCCAAATTTCGATTGAAGAAGCCGAGCAACACCAAGGACTCCACTAAGGACACTAATGAAGTGATTGTGGCCACAACGCATCTGCTCTATAATCCACGACGTTCTGATGTACGCTGTGCCCAGGTGAGCAAGTTGCTCACCGAACTACGCTGCTTTGCTACAGACTCGAGTCAAAATTTAACGCCCGTGATTTTAACTGGAGACTTTAATTCGGAATTGCATACGACACCCATGCAGCTGCTATTGAGCGAAGATAAACAACATCCTGACGCGCTTAACTTTGAGGCCTTAAATTGCGGAGACTTCACGGCGTCAACGCTGCAAAACGAATGGATCACCGTCGACTATATTCTGCGCTCTGTATCCCAACAGAGCCGGCAGAAGTTAGAGATTTTAAGCGTTTACCGACTGCCTACAATCGATTGTTGCGCCAATGTGGGCATGATACCCAATCAGTATCTCGGCTCTGATCATTATGCGCTCGGAGCTGTCTTCGCTCTGGCCTAGCATTTAAATGTCTCACCAACTTTATAATAAATACCACCAAAATTTGTTGTATATAAGTAAAATACCGAAAGCATTTGTGGAAAAAGTTATCGATGAGGCACGATCGAAGCACACAAGCACGGATCACGAAGCATTTAAGGACTTTCGTATAGAATGTTATGTGTCTAGCTTACGATATCAATTCTTCCATCACACAGACTATTAATAATGCATGTAATTTATGCAGTTCATCGATCAATCTTCTACCAGTTGGTAGCATGCATTTTAATTGCAAATTAAACTCACCCCAAATGTGCGAATGGCGCGCTCATCACTAGCTTCCAATTTGGCTCGTATGTTGCCCAGCAAATAGCCCATTTTAGTGATGGTAACATCTTGATCTAGTTCCTTGTGAAAGGAGCGATAGGTAGCAGCAGGTGCCGGATTAGTGGCGCCTTGGAAGTTCAACTTGCGTGGACGCTGTGCGCGTGGCTGCTTTGGTGGCTTCACCTTACGTTCGAAATCGAAATAAGGCTGCTCGGAGCTATCCTTGTAGTGGGGCTGTCGAGCGGAGCTTGTCGTGGCCGTTGGCGTTGTCTGTACTGGGGAGTGATAGCTGCCCGGCGGTGACTGTGACTGCAAATCCAATTGTGATATGGAGCTGGTCTGCACACCCACCGTACAGAGGCGGGGCGTGGGTCGACTACGTTCGCTATGCTCCCGCTCCAACTGCTCTTGGTTGGTCTTCTTGGGTGAGACGAAGCGCAAGATTTTCTTTTTGGAGTTATTCAAAAAGTTTTTGGATTTCTTGCGCAGTCCTGTTCGAGGTTTGCTGCCACTCCAGGGCGTCAAACTGCGCAGCTGTTCGCTCCAAATGAACTTCTGACTGCTCTGCTTGGGCAGACGTGGATATTTGATAGGCGTATGCTTCTGTTCCATGTTGACGGCCAGATTGTCGCTAAGCCCATCTACAGTGTCCAGTGAGACCTTTGGCACCACCGGCACCTGCCAGCCTATGCTGGCCACCTGTGGCGCCGGCTCCGGAGCATTGGTCTTAAACTGCGTGCGCTTCGCTATGTCATAGTTTAGCATATCATTAATTTTTGGCTCCGTCCAGCCGAGAGTAAAGTTCTTTATGGGCTTGTCGGCCACAACGCTCTTCTTGCTGGCCATGTGGATATTCTTGGCATAATGGGCGCCACGTTTGGATTCCACCACGCGCTCAATGTCGCTCAGCGAAGGGCAGCTGGGCAAGGGATTGGCACGCATCGGTTTCTCAATTTCAGCTGTAAATGGGAAGCATAGATAAAGAGAAACATAGAGATAACGATCATACAGTGAAAAGTCTCTAGAAAGAACGATTTCAAATTGGGTTCAGAGTTTTCTCTATAGAGAATAAGTCAACCTTTCTTGTTCATACATTTTATTTCTACAATTTAAGTTGTATATTAATTTGGTTTCAGGGAAAATATTTCTACAATTTAAGTTGTATTTTAATTTGGTATCAGGGAAAATGATTTAAACTAACTACAGAATTAGTTATAGTAGATATAGTAGAGCTAATATAGCCTAACACCTCTCCATTAAAATTGTAACTCCTACTTACCTAATGGATAGGATTTGCGCTTGCTCTTGGCTTTGGGCAAGTTCTCTTTCTGGGTCGTCGGCAGCTGCACGCCATGCTTGCGCAGGAACTCATCGAGGACGCGCTCGGCATCCCGCACCGAAGGCGTCGTCGAGGTCAACGACGATAACGAGAATTTATCATCGAGACTCTGCGTGCTGCGGCGCGGTGGCTTCGGCGGCGGCTGCTCCAAGTCGTGAGTCTTGAAATTCACTTGTCCCTGGGAGAGACGCTTCTGCAGCAGTCGTCCTCCACTGGAGCTGCGCCGGGAACTGCGGCGAGTTGAGTGCAAACTGCCGCCCGCTAGACTAGTTTGTTCCGTCAGTAGGGCCTGTTCGCTCTCCTCCAGCGGCGTCTCGTGTTCGCTTATGTTGGACAGCGCGGGCGCTGTGGGCTGATAGGTTACTGCCTCGGCTTGACGCATTTTGGGAGCAGCTGCCTTTCGGTTGGAGGATGCAGCTGATGAGGTTGATGTTGTGGTGGCTGTTGTTGACTGACTGATGCCTGACAATTTGTCGCGATTGACGCGCACCTCGGATATGACGCAATTGTCTCGCAGCTCCTGTATGATGTGTATGAGTGGCGCATTGTCGCCCACGGCCCGCAAACTGCTGACCGCCGTCAAGGGGTTGGCTGCGATGGCGGTGTGTCCCGCAGCAATGACGGCCGCCGGCTGCTTCTGAAGACTCCGTTTCGACTGCTGTCGCTGCTGCTGAGCATTTAGATTATTCAGAGGCGGCTGTGCGACGCCCAGCTGTATAAAGAAGCGCAGCATGTATTAGTATATAAAGGTACATATGTGTGTATAAATTCGAAAGTGTTCACACCTTATTGCTTTCGGAGCGCCTGCTGCGTTTTTGCTGCCGCACGTGCCACTCACGTGGCGCAGCCGTCGTCGAAGCGCAGTCGCCACTGTCGCTGGTGAAGCAATAGCAGAAGCCGTTCTTGCACGGCTTGCCCTTGCGCTCTTGCGCCTTGTTACACAGATTCTGGTTGATTAGATGCGCATCAGCTGTGTTAGCGGTTGCCACTGGAGCACCCTTTGATTCCTCGCCAGCTGCTGGCATTTCGCGATCTCGACTGTGCGTGGAGACGCGTCTGATGCGACGTGCACGAAACTCGTTGATGCATTCCTGTAAGCTAAACGAGCTAGTCGAACCAGATTCATCTTCCTCCTCCTCCTCATCATCATCATCATCGTCTTCCTCGTCATTGGATGCTGCGGCGATGCGAAGCTTAGGGTACTTTGAACCTGCAATAGTCTGTCAACGCATTTTGTTTACATGAATGCAGCTCACAGATTATATTATAATTTTTACTCACTGTGGCCATTATCGTTTTGTTGTGCTAAATAATTCACTGATAAGGCACTACACGCTGTTGGAAACGCAGCCACGCTACACGTTGCACGTTTTCTATTTTTTCTTTTCCCACAGTCAAAAGAAAAACGACGCGACGCTGCTGCATTTGAATTGACGCCGTCTCTCTTTCGTGCCGCTTTTCGCCGTTATCAGGCGCAAATAATGCAGGGCTGTTAATTGCTAGACGCACAGTGTCACAGAGACAGCAATAACCGGTTTTCGTAGTGTGTAACGTGCTCAGCAACAGATAATGCAATTTCTTGTAGCCAGTAAGTCGTTATAAATAAAAGTAAAAAAAAACATATATATTTATATGTTCAAATGTTTTCAATTCAATTGAACATGATTCATCTCGATTCATATTATTAGATTTAAGCACTGTGCACTCTTGAGCCTCTTCAATGTGTTGAGCAACAAAGCTGGTCGCACAGTGTCACAGACTGCAATAATTGAATGTCAACTTAACGAAAGTATTGTCAACAGCAGCCCCTACTATTAATTTAATATTGCTAGTTAATAATGATTATATTAAAAAATAAAACAATTGCGTATTCTTTTAATTTTTTAATAAATAAAAAATATTTCTATTTATTTATATTCATTTATATACCTTGACTTATTGTAACACTGTGCTCACTTCAGACTCTTCGTCATGTTAAGCAACCCTGTCTAGCAGCAGCAACAGAAACAGCTGACATATTGTGTGCAGCGTGAGGTTACGTCGTTGTTGGTTACGAAAATTGAGAAACTGTATATTTCAACACCAACTGCAGCTACATTACAATTCGAAAACGATTTAAAATGTCAAATAGTCATCTGTTTCTCAAATCCGGTTTTCCGCGCGCACCCCTGCAAAATGGGGTCGGCCGCTACGTCTGCCAGCTGCAGCGCATCACATTGAAGTTTTGCAAGAACAACGGCTCCAGCCGAGGCATGCGGTAAGCGTAAATAAACAAATATTTATATTTACATATAGTTAAACTTGCGTTTATTGATAAGGGATTTCATTGAAAACCATTTGGTGGACTTTGCAAAAGAGAATCCCGGCATTGTGGTCTACGTGAAGCCGCGCCGTCATCGCACGCCAGTGCTGGTGGGTGAATACTGTAAGTAGTCACTGTACCTCAATGGGAGGCAAGGATATTTATGTTATATACCTTAGTGAATGGTGATCGCGAATGGTTGAACTGTCGCAACAACACACAGGATGAGATCAGCAAATGGATTGACCTGCTCAAGACACAAAACGGTAGCTCCAGTTCGCTGCGTCTACGCAAAATGTGGCACACGGATGTGCCATCCATACAAGGGCCCTGGACCCCATTCCTGCTACGCTCACCCGACGCAAACAGTCAAACCCTGCCCAGCACGGAAGCATCACAGCCCTTTGATATACCGCAAACGGCCACCGAAAAGCTCATCGAGCTCTTCAAGCAACAGAAACTGGAGGAGGGCAAAGCTGGTGACGAAATACTGGAACAAAAGCGCGCTGAGTAAAATGTAATTAATGTATGTAATTAAAGTCGTTAGTTGAGTTGTTTTATAATTATAATCGTTGCTTTTTATTGGGAAAGCCAACAAAGGATTTGTTTTCTAAACAAATAAATACACGATGTTTTAAAAACCTAAATAACTATAACATTAATCCCATCAATTTTAATATCCAAAATATGTGCGACAATATTTCTTCTTCTTCATTGTTAAGCGAACATTTTATTGTCCCATTTAACTAACATATATATTGTGTTGCCAGCCATTTGTATGATATGTTCTGGGTTCTTTATACTAAATATCTATTTCAAACAATTGGGAATATCATAAATAATGCTTAAGGTTATTGAACCTCACGCCTTTGGCTCTGAGGCTGGAATACATAATTAGAAATAAATATTTATGTAAAAAAGAGGAATTATCAATCTGTTGAATATGCATGAATGAATCTTGTTGTATAACAATTTAATATGCGTGCGGCTTGGAAAACAAATTTGTTATTGTTTGTTGTGGAGATCAGCAATAATCAATGTCATTTCGGAGCGTTTTTAAGTACATGGATATATGTTCACATATATGTCTGATAAGTTCTTAGATAGCGAGTATATAATTGCATTTCAAAGAGCGAGTTTTGGAGTATATCAAAACAGATGCATAAACAAAAAAACGTATCAAATATTTAACTACACATAGACAATATTTAGACAGACTTTCACATACGACTTAGTTATACGTATTACAAATTACAAATACAATCAACGACAAATACATTGATGATAAAAAGCATTTTGCTTGCGTTTACATTTCTGAGTTTTTTGTTTCTGTTTGTTTGTGAATTCCTTTGGCAAAATGCATTTCTACTTAAATCTAAACAAATTGTTTTAACATTGCCTTAAAATAAATCAATTTGGACGTTTTTTCTTCTAGTTTTCGACTGCTACTTAAATAGTGTTAATTGTTTAAATTGTGAATATCACCAAATTCAATTTAAAAAAGTTTTTTTATGCTTGCTTTTCGATGCGTGTTTGTCTTTTTTCTTTGTTTGTCTTTAATTTCTAGTTGGTGGACTTAGAAGGCTCTTTTAAACTAACTATTTGTATCTGGTTGATGTTTTCTTTTCTTTTTGGTTTGATAATAGCCCCTTCTTCTTCTTCTGCGTAAAGCAAATGCAGCTTGACTCGTGCTCCTCCAACTCAAATATCACCCGTTTCCATGGCTGCGTTAATGTCTGCCACAATTTTGCCCATCACCTCGCGATATGGCGAATCCGTTTTGAATGCCAGCTCCAAGAGAGCCTCATCGGCAAAGAAATCAAATACCTCATCAATGCGACCTATTGATTTGTCTGTTAAATGCGACTGAACTATGGACTTGAGCGCCACTTGCGATTCCTTTATAGACTTTTGCAAATATGCCAAATCGAAGGTGAAGTCCACTTCGTAGAAGGATATGATGGAGAGTTGTGTGTTCTAGAACGGAACAATACCAATTAATTATATAGATCATATTTCATATTCATTTCCACTTTACTTGAAATTTCCGCTTAAAGTTCTCGGCATTTTGCAGCTCCTCCTGGTTGAATTGATTATTCCGATGCAGGACACCAATTTTGATAACTATTTTGATTATGTTTTTGATCAGCTTCTCGGCGCGCGCCTTGTTGCCCGTATGCAGCTTGCACAGCTTATAGAGATTGTCCAACAGCGAAGCCGTTGTGCCGTCAATGAAGGTCTTCGCTATATTTTTTGTTGCCATGCGTGAGAGTATTTTCTTTTGAGCGCGTAACCCAATATCGTGCGACTTGAACACATTGTCCGCCATAACAGCTGCAATCGAGTTTGATAGACATTATCTTATTTGAATTGTTAATGCTGTTAATGCTAGGCAAAAAAGTGAAACTTAATAACCAACTGAAGATCAAACCAAAGACTCAATGTTAACGCTCCATAAATTACCTTCCAGATTCCAGTAGTCGACGCTCCAGAGCAAAAGGCTCTGCCTAAAGCCTGCCACAGACATGTTGGGGCAGCTCTTTTTGGTTAAACATCCAATTGCAAGCGTTCAAGATTGATAAAGATGTATAAATTTATATATATATAAACATGAGTAATTTCCACTGACATACCAAATATTGGGAACGCGTATCTTTAATGATAAAGGTCTGTCACAAAGATAATGCTACGGAGCTCTCTAGAGGTCTTTTACAGCTACAGCGAATTGTGACTGAATTTCAATTGTTTCTTTAGCTTTTCCATTAGCTTATTCTAACGGCTTCTACTGCAGACGTGCTGTTGGCCATAAATGGAGGTGCCAGCCAAAAATGGGGCTCGGACTCGCTCGACCATTCGACCAATTTAATTAAGTAAGCACCCTAGACTCTAGGCCACATACAAACAGACGAATATATGTATATGTCTATATATATATATGTATCTGTACAGTATGTATGCATATTTGAAATGGCTAAAGGTCACGCGATATGCAATGATATGGCCAACAAGGCGACGAAGGCGGACTGCGCCTACGTCCAACCAAAGCTGGCTGAAGGACAAATGTGGCAAGCGGATGTGGTCATAGTGCATACAAAGGGAAATGCGGAAGCGACGCGGCAGTTGACAACAGCAACAACAATAATAATAAGAACAAGAACATGAACAACCACAACAATCAGCGTGTATGTGGCACTACTTTATCGAATACATATATATTTTATATGGCACTTAGCTTTGTTGTAGTTATTATTATTACACATCATGGGTGAGAGGGTGAAGGAGTCAGAGAGAGAGAGGGGAAATGCGTGGCTTTTGTTGTATTATTGATTGCAAGACGCGAGCAAACAAATATACACACACATATATTAGTCACACATTCATACACACACATACAGACAATCCTCGTACAACTTTGGCGCTCAATTAACAGTTAACTCACTCACTCACCTGTTAGTCTTCGTTGTTGTTGTCCTAGAAATCCTTGAAGTTATCTTTGCGCGTGTGCAGCAGTAGCAGGAGTAGTAGGCTAATGCTATAAATATTTAATAAGCCAACGTACTAAGTGTGTGGAAATAAGTGGCAGCGTTACATTTATCAAGGACAATTAAAAAACAACACGAAGAAAACAAAAATACGAAAGCGCTGTGTGCAGCAAAAACGACGCAAAATAAAACCTAGTGATGACTAAAGGGAGCGATGACAATATTCAAATTAATGTCTATCGATAGCTGCTTTAATCGAATTTTCAGTGTTGCTCTGCTGGGATTTGAAAAAAGAAAATCAATTTAATTAATGTATATATTAAATAGGCGCATTTTTCAAATAACTTACAAATGCAATTTAGTTCAATTGATATTTAACACAAAGAATTTTAAACATATATCTATGTAGCTTAACAGTTGATAAAAGTACTGAATTCTAGTATTTTAATTATTAACACAACACATAGACGCGTCGTCTAGAAGAAATACATATCACGCCAAAAAATTTGAGCATTGAGTACAGGTTAAATTTTGAAGTAGATTCATTTTAATCAAACAAAATTGAAAATATATAATTGATTAAAGTTTATTCTAAATTTCAATACAAAAGTTAGTTGACTTTCTTTTAATTAATCGACAATTGCTTTCCGGACAGCCAAAAATATATCATGCTGGCGCGCCTTTTAAAATTTACTACTACTACTACTACTACCAGAGCATGGGGTTTTATTTTATATCTCGCAACCACATTTACACAATAAGTTCATCAAAATGCTTACTACTAGAACAGCAAGAAGCAGCATCGGCTACTCCGTCGGCTTGTAGGGTATCATAAGATTCTCTGAGAACGATTTAATGCTGTCCGGGCCGCGAACCTCTTTCTCCAGCAAAGGCAACTTAGTCACATGGAAGTCCTCATATAAATCGGCAATCTGGTCAAGGTATTTCTCCTGGATCTTAAAGCGCGATGCACACATGCTACAACTATCGGGTGCGTTGCCCAAAAATAACAATTGATTCACAATGATGTTGTGCACGTCGATGCCGCATTTGGTTAGCTCCTGCACGAGACGCTCCGTCTCGTAGAGCGAAAAGAACTCGGCGATGCAAACGCAAACAAAGGTCGTCTGATCCTGCAAACAGAAGGAGAGATGTTAGGCGTGAGCTTATGAAGTGAATTAATCTTATACTCACTGGATTCTTGAACTGTTCGTTGACCTGCGTAATGACACGCAGCATGTCGTCCAGCTTTTGTGAGAGCGTGTCCGCATTCACGTCGGCCATGCCCAGCATAGAGACGAATTGTGAGAGAATCGGCGCAAGCTTCATCTTAAGGCGCAGCAGTTTGCCCAAGCCCTTCTCCACAACCTGTGGGAATGCGATGAGTCGCAGTGTGTGGCCCGTGGGCGCCGTATCGAATACCACCACAGAGAAATTCATGCTCTTCACCAGCTTCATGACCTCGGCGTAGCTCATTGCCTCATCAATGCCGGGAAGCGCGTTGATCATCTCCTGCATGACGCCCTTGCTGACTCGCAGCGCCTCGTTCTCCCCATCGAAGTACTCGTCGGGCAGTTCGCTGAGTCCTGCATTTGGATCGATTTCCATGGCAAACAGATTGTCAAATCCATTTACCTTTGTCGGCACCTTGGTGAACTTTTGGTCGAATGCATCGGATATGTTGTGAGCCGGATCCGTGGAGATAATTAATACAGATTCGCGTACTTTTGACAGCTGTACGGCCAAGCTGGAGCTGCAAGAGGTTGTAATTGGATTTACCGAGCATTAAAATTATTGTTTTTGTTGTTGTTTGCCATTGGTGACTGTCTCTGTCACACACCTGCAAGTAGTTTTCCCCACGCCGCCTTTACCGCCTACGAATATCCATTTCAGAGATTCCTGTTCGACCAAGTTTTGCAGGCTGGGCTCCAGGGGCGGTAGATTGTCAACCATATTGTGAAATGCCGTACGAGACACGTAATTTTGTGTAAAAACTTAAGCAAGATTTTGGCTGCTGCCCAGGGATGGCGAAATAAACCTAATATATCGATTTGATGAACAGTATATTTTTATAGCATGTTATCGGAAGTGTTCCGATTGCAGCTATCAATAACAGAAAGTCTTTAATTAATCTATTTTAGTTTTGTTTGAATAGTATTTCAATGACTAGTATTTAATGCAAACAAGCCAATATTTTTAAAAATTGCATATATAGTTGTACGTTGTTATTGTTAACCACTTTTAATACACATTTCAAAAAAGGTACGTTTTCACTCTTAGGTATTTCTGTTAAGTATGCAGTATTTCTGTAAAGTGAAGTGAAAGCTGCTCGATATATTTTTAGTGCTGTCAACTGATTTTACTCAGTGTTTAGCAACGATACGATTTACCGTTTTTAGCACTGGGCCTCTGTGGAGCATTGATTTGAGTGTTTGCTCTGTGCTTTTGACTGTTAAAATGTGTTTGTTTTGTAATTAAACTATATTAGTTTTCGCGTTTTGAACAAAAAATATTTACACTCGCATCCATTTAAGAATCATAAAAGAAACCGAAAACACTCACCTCGTGTGAAAGAAGTGAAAAGTTGCGAACCGAAAGGCGTGGGTTCTACCAATACTAGAAAATAGAAGCAAAGCAAGAGATTAAGCGTGTCCTCCTGTATGTACATATGTGTGCGTGAGCGCCTTTAAGATTTTGGCTTATATGCCCAATTTTGTTGATCGAATTGCCGCACAATAAATATTAAGCAAACAAAAAACGCGATTAATTGTAAATCGGATTCAAAAATGTGTGTTTAATGTGAATAAAAATGATAACGGTACACACACACGCACACAAACACTGCCAACAGCAAATCTTCGCCGACATCGCAGCCGCACCTACGTACATACATATATTGAGATAGTGTGTGTGTGTATATTATTGTGGGTGTAGAGGTGTACGTAGGCAGCAAATGAAATCAAATAAAATACATGTAATGAGTGGCAGCGTTCCATGCGATAATTAAATAAAGAATTGTTTAAATAAATAATCAATTTGCACAAGGCAAATACCAATACACACGCAGAATCAACCAACCAGCCAGCCAACCAACATATGTACGTATGTACTCTCACACCTACATACACACACACACCACAAAAAAGGCATAGAGAGCCAGAGTGAGAGAGAGCGGCAGAGAGAGAGAGAGAGAGAGAGAGAAAGAGAACACGGTGCCAAAAAGGAACGTCAAAAGGAAGAAGCAGCAGCACACAGCATCGGCGCGTTGCGGGAAGATTGAAAATAAACGTGTAGTAGAGAATTTTTGAAGCACACTCCACACACATACACACGCACGCACATACACATACACATACACAAACACAGCCAACCAACCAACCGCCCACTGCCGCCGTTCTCCCCAGTGAACATACATACAGACAAACACTCACACACATACGCCGACATACATACAAGCACGGAGACTCGTATGCGCGAAAAGAAGTGTAAGCCGTGCACAGTTGCTGGTGTTGTTGTTGTTGCTGCTGTTCCTGTTAGCCGCTGCCACTGCCGCCAAAGGACGACAGACGCGACGGCGACGACAACGACAACGACAACGCCAACGACCACGTCGACAACGACGCAGCAGAGGACGTGTTGTTGTTGCTGCTGTTGAAGCCAACGCAAATGGCAGACCCTCTAAGCGGGCCCTGCTTTTGAGACATGTCGTAATGGCCAGAGAGGTAAGTGAGATTTCTTGCGGGCTAAGCGAAATGCGAAATGCGAAATGCCAACAGTGGGTAGCTGCCGCCGGCCCACACACATAGTTATACATTGCTTGTGAATTAAAATATTATACACGCATACATACATGCGCATACATACATACGGACGTACAAACACACTGTTGTTGCCATTACTTCTAACATCTAACGGACTGTAACAGTAACATTTCTCTCCACTACGAACCTATCGTGTCGATTTACAGTTGTTTTCCAATTCCGGCCTGTCTTTACTCTCCGCTCATTTGTTTTCAACTTAGTAGCTGAGCTGCGTTAGCTTTGGGGCTAAGCCCCCGTTAAGCATTATATATATATATGTGTGTGTGTGTGCGTATAGCAATATGCGCGCGTGTATGTATGTGTGTATGCATGCTTTATGCAGTTTCTTCACTTCGTTTCGTTTTGCTTTGCTTTGCGGCTGAGTGAATAGCTTTGACCCAAATAACTGTAATACACCCTGCTGGATGCACACATGTAGCTTTTGTTAATGTCCACCGTTTTTACGTTTGCGTTTTATATTTTGTTTTTGTTGATGTTTATGCTCAATGTGATCTGTGTTTAGCGATGTTGTTTTTTTTTTGTTTTAGTAGCCAAATTAACAGTAACAGTTCAACACACATACAAACACACATATATATTGATATGTGTATTAGTGAACGACTGAGCACAGAGTTGTGGACATGACCTACATGTTAATTACATTGCTGTTTAATAGAAAAATGTTTATATTTGGCAACGTTTTGCTGTCGAGTTATTCATTTAAGGAATTATATATTTATGAATAAATTTGACAATCAACTGACTTTCTGCATTAAGTAAATAAAGCCTTGTTTGCTCCATTCATTTAATAAGCATGCAGCTGTTAACATTTTGGGGTAAAATGTAAATGTAAGCTTTTCTTACAGCTGGCAATGCTGTGCTGAGAGCATAAAAGAGAGGAAGAGAGAGAGAGAGTTGCTGCTGCTGCACATGGAATTGCAATACTATTGCTCTCATGAACATTGTTGTTTTTTATTTTTTATGCATTAAAATTACATTAAAAGCCAGTAAATTATTTTTTATAGAAAAATTTAAAAAGGAACAGAATTTTTATGAAATTAATTTGGGACAAATATATCTTTATATTTGTATTCTTTTATAGCATACTTTTCAGGGTAAACTAGTAAAGTGCCCTGATTTGAGACTGTTTGCTGCAGTTTGACAAATAAAACAGATTAATTCAAAGGATTGATTCAAAATAAATGTTTACCCGCTGCGCTGCTTTGCTTTAATCAACTGCTGCAAAGCGGAGCGAACCAAATGAAAATGAAAGCGAACCAATTGCAACCTTGTGCAAGTTTTCAGCATGCTCACTCGTTCGCTCTCCCTCTCTATCTAACTGTGCACCTTTGTGACTGTGTTTTTTTTTTTTTTTTTTTTTTGTGTGTGTGCGTGTGTGTGTGTGTGTGTGTGTTTGTGCCTAATTGACAGAGCTTCTGGCATTTATGTTTAGCTGTGAGCCTCTGAATCCTGAATACTTGTGGAGCGTTCGTGTGTGCGCGCCAGTTTTGTTAGCTGTTAGCTGTGTTAGCTTTAGCGCGCCCTGATTATATCACATTGCGAATGTAGGCCAAAGCACAGATGTTACTACCAGAGCAGAGTATGTATGTGCGACAGAGAGAGAGAGAGAGAGAGCAGTGCAACGCACAGTGCAGTTGAGCAGCTTACGCTTTTACATTACAATTACTACAAAATACGCATTAACAGAGCGTGCACACACGCACATACAGACATGCATATATGTACATACATAGGAAATGCGCTCACGAGCTTTGCGCTCTCATTCTCCATTTATGCGCACAACCTACGCGCTCTCTCACTGCATGCTGCAGCAGCAACAGCAGCAGCAGTGGTGCTAGCAGTGCTTAACAGTAACAGCGGCTGTTATTAACAGCAGTCAGGAGTAAGCCAGCAAGCAGGAGTGCATGCAGTCAGGCAGGTTCAGCAGTGTGTGCAGGCAGCCAGCCAGAGCCAGCAATGGTGCTACTTTCGTTAACGAGTGCTTCACACAAGCTACGCGATTCCGCTGGCACATTGTTGAAATATTAAATTTTTAACTGGGTGTGACAACTGCAACAGTAGCAGCAGCAGCAACAGTAACGGCAACGGCAACGGCAATAGCAATAAGACGAAGCATTTTAATATTCGAATAGGAATTCCAATAAGAAACGGAAATCAACGTTTGTGTTAAATAGACAGAAAAAAATAACTAAAAAGTGTGCCACAAACTGCAATCAAATCGAAGGCTCAGCGCACCTGGCCCCAGCCTCAGGCTCAGGCTCAGCCCCAGCCCCAGCCCAGCCCCTTTGGCCCCTCCCCTTCTACGACCCCCCACCAAATGAAAAGTCGGCGGTTTCAGGCACACGCAAGTGTAGTAAAGTGAAAGTGCGAAGGTCAACTCAACTCTACGACAATTCAGCCCAGCTGCTGCTGCTGTGGCCCATAAAAGGAAAGGAACGAAAAAACCTGAAACGAAAACTAAAACTAAAACTCAATTTCTTATCGAAGATAACAATAATTCATAATTTAGTGTATTTTCTATTAAAAACTAAATAACTAAATTTTTATATTGGTTTTTGTTTTTGTAAGTGCGCAGCTATTTGTTAACATTTTTTGTAGCCTTACGCGACGAATTTTTCCCCAAATGGCATTTAAAAAACTACAACTACAATAAAACGCGTTCAACTTAGAAATAAGCTTATAAGCATTTATAACGTTTTATAAACATCATTTTCTAAAAAAACAAAAACAAAAATCAAAATTTGTGTGTGTGCGTTTTATATAACAATTTTTAAGCCAACAAGAAAAAAAAAGCTAAACTCAAGCTACCTATTTGACATAACCAAGGCCAAAACTGTTGAGAACAAATGAGTGTAGAAATGTTAATGTGTGTTAATGTTATTGTTGTCACCTAATCGGATTGCATCCAATTGGACAGAGTCAGACTAGTCAGATTCAGCATCAGCATCAGCATTAAAGTGGCTGGCAAAGGCGAAGCGAGCATTTGCAACGCCACCATGTGGTCCAATGCTCTGTGCACACTGGGCGTGACAAAGCCTTTGTGCAACTGTTTGAGCATCAGGCAAGTGGCGGCGGCGGCGGCCGCAGCAGCGGCTGCCAATCAGAATGCTGGCGCAGCCATTACAACGGGACCGACGGCGGCGGCGACAAATGCTGCTGCAGCAGCAGCAGCAGCGGCAGCGGCGGCAGCAGCTGGGGTAAACCAAAGATAATAACTAATTACCGTTTAAAGCATATCTATCAATCAGCAGCAGCAGTAGCAGCAGCACCCACCCACCCCCAAAACGCCCCTCTGCAATAGTAGCAGCAGCAGCAGCAGCAGCTGATGGCCATATGGCAGCAGACTTGACCTATCTCAATGCAGCTCACATACAACTCTATCTCTCTCTCGCCCGCTCTCGCAGCTTTTGTATGTGTGTGTGTGTGTGTGTGTAACGCTGATTACAGTTTCCCTACAAACTGCAATTCCAATTGCAATTGCAATTCCAACTCGACTGCCAACTCCAATTTGACAAAAGCAAACTTTTCGCGCAAATGTCCAATAAGCAAACGTCAAAAAGTATTTCAAGTAATTTTTCATAGTTTTTTTTTTAACTCTGCTGGCTACAATCTATAGCTTTTATGTGTGTGTGAGTGAGCGAATATATGTGTGTATGTGTGTGTATGTTTCTGTGTCTCTTCATTTTTTTCTTGTTATTCAGCTCGTGTGCTGCACTCGTTACTGGGTCACTGGAGCGCCACACTCATGTCCTTGCAATATATTAAACATGCCTTCTGCTGCTGCTGCTTCTTCTTCTTCCTCTCGTTGTTGTTGTTGTTGTTGTTGTTGTGGTTGTTCTTATTTGATTTTGCTTTCAGTGAAAGCTCTGTTAGCTAACAGTGCTCTGTTAATGCACAACAGCTGTGCCCGCTGTTAATGTGCAATGGAAACACCTCAAAATTTCATTTGTTGATGATGTTAATTGTGAATTGTTACGTTTACCTTTGCTGATATATAAATATGGCCACATATATATGTATGTGTGTGTGTGTGTGATTGTGTGTGTGTGTGGCCTAATGCTGTGCAGATCAGCAGCAGCTGCTGTTGCTGCTGTTTGAACTGTAGCTGGCAGCGGCCTTGACATTTGCGCCCTTTTTTTTAGCGACTGCAAACCTCAATTAGTAGCGTAACTTATGACGCTGCTCGGGCCTGCCACACCCACTTGTCACACACGCACCCACACATACACACACACACACAGGTGTCACACCCACGCCCAAAAAACAACAAACATATGTATATCCTTATATATATACATATATATCTCATATTATCTAAATGCTTTTTTATGACAGTAAAATTTGCCTATAATGAAAATTGAGGCGCGACTTCTAGCCTTTCATCTACTTTGCTTGATTAAATTACATAAATATATATTTATGTTTTATAGCATTCATTAGGGCAAGCCCATGTTTGCTTTGTGCATCTTCCACTAGTATATCATAATTCCGCAATGTGATTAAATTTGATTAATTTGTGTCATTTTGGTTTGTTTATTTTTGACAGCTTAAGTTGAGATAGCGCTGGGGCAAATGAAGATTTATTGACTTTGCCTGTCCTTTATGCGCAGTGTTGGGTTAGGTCAGGCATTTCTTATCAATGAATCTTTTTCAATGAAAACAACTTTTTCAATTACTTAATGTTAGTTGGGGATATATAGAACCAAGCGTAAATTGTGCGTTACTTGCCTTTGGCTTTGAATCGGTTTAAATTTATACCTAATACACTATTATATTCTGGATATCAATGTAAAATATGTATATTTGTTGCAAATATCTCAATTATGAAATATTTTATTTTTCGACGTCTTCTAAAAGTATACATAATTGTTAATATATAGCCAAAATGTTGGCTATATATCAAGTCAATATGAACAATATTTATATATTATATTGCAAGATATATGCAAACTTTGGTGTTCAATGTTTTTAGATCTTATAGCTGAATCCAACCAAAAAAATCTTTATTTTTATACCCTAAACCCATTGAAAATGCTTTGAATGTTATTATTTGCCCTAAGGTCATACAAAATAGAAATTATCTGCACATTGACGAATTGATTCCACTTACCAACACTGATAATGCTAAGCTCATCTCATGGTGCCCACATCAAAGTTTAATTTTACGGCATTAACTAACACTAATCAATATTTACTTGCCTAAGATACCGTACTATTTTACACCCCACAAATTTTGCATCACATTCTATTTACCAACACTGATTTCTAATCTTCCATCCCCTCTATTTTGCAGGAGTCTCGCGGCAAGCGACCACTAAAGATTTGGGACAGTTGGCGAAATGTGCGCAAAGGCGTCGTAGTTGGTACATTCGAGGAGCTATTGGTGCGTGGGAAGGATAAATTGGGGGTTCCTGCCTCAGAACCCGTGCGCGTTGTTCTGGAGTGTGATGGAACCCAAATTGAGGATGGCGAATACTTTCGCACCCTGGCCAACAATACGGTACTCTTGCTGTTGAGGCAGGGCGAACGATGGTATCCAACGGGCGTGGATGTCATAAAGGCTGGTAAGGCAGACCTTCATATATATATAAACATATTGATAATAACCAATTTTACTTCATTCCACAACCTCTCAGCTATATCAGCTATACCGAAAATCGTCTGTGAGACGATTCATGCACTGGAACTGCACGATGAGACACCATCTTGGAAGATTATGGATAATAAAGGGCGTGTCACGGTCGTACTGCACTGGGATCAGCGCCAGGGTGGCGGAGGAGGTGGTGGAGGAGGAGGTGGTGGTGGCGGCGGAGGAGGTGGTGGAGGCATGTGCATGGGCGCCGGCCTGGGCAGCAGCAACGGGCTGCTGTCGTCCGACAAGTACTCGCCCTCGAAGAAGGGACTCTCTGCGCAAAGTTCGCTGGACAACAAGTCCGTGTCGTCGCAATCCTCACAGCAACGCTATGCCAGCCCACAAATAACGGTGATCAGCGACGAGGGACCGGCTAGCATTTACCATCCGGGCGGCGTTGTCCTGCCGCCAGGCGTTGTGATACCTGGCAGCGGCGGCAATCGCCGGCTATCCAAGCAGGGCGGCTCCTTCGATAGCGCCGTCGGCGCTGTCCATGTGCATACGCCAGAGTGTGCACATCACGCCCATACGCCCAGCCGGGCGGGCAGCCCGAGCACCACGGAATGTGATTTCCATTGCTGTGCGCTGCACGAGGAGGGACGAAAGATAGCCGTGCACAAGAGCGTGGCCACGTCGCCCATACAGGATGGCAGCAGCAGTCCGCAGCCGCAGCTGCAGGCGGGGCATCAGGCGACGCTGGCGATGTCCTCATCGGTTATGGATCCTATGCTAGGCGGTAGCGGCAGCATGCAGCGACGTTCGTCGGGCGCCAAGGGTCACGTACGATTCCTGGACATTGCACCGGAACGCGACAGCTCGGAGAGTGAGACGGAGAACACGGTGATGGAGGATGACAAGACGACGACAGAGAAATTTCTGCTGTTGATCGATCAGCTGTCTGTTGACCAGAAGCGGCATCTTAGCATCAAGGACATCGGCATCATACTGGAGCGCCTCAACTCCAAGATACTCGATGTGGAGCGTTTGGATCGCGAATCGGAATCAGATGATTGCTACAACTGGACGATAAAGGCGACAATACGCGGCGATGCGCTGCGCGAGCTGGGCGTCATCTACAATGGCAACTACTATGCCATATCCGAGCATCCTGGCTACAAAGAGGAGCTCGAGGAGAACGGCGAGGAGGTCGAGGAGGAGGACGAAGAGGATAGAATTTAAAAGCAACAAAAACAAAACCAAAACCAAAAAACTTACATAAATTAACATTAAATTGCAAATGGCAACATGAAAAAAAAGAATGGTATCAATAATAAGCGCATTTTAGACAGGACACGCGCCACGCCCCCCGCAACCCACATACACCCCAACACACACACACACACAACTCATATAAAAGAAAACTTAATATGAATTATGAAAAAGAGAATTAAGAGTAAAAGAAAACCCAAATGAAAGGCAACAGCACATTGTACAATAGTGAAGTAAGCAACAAAGTGAATAACAAAACGAAACAAACACAAACAACATTAACATAAAGGATATATAAAAAAACAAAAACAAAAACAAAAGCATAAAGAGATTAAGGATAACAAATTCCAGCAGCCAATAGGAACGAAAATGTTTTTTCGTAGCATTTAGCGAATTTGTCATTTTGGCCGGGAAACAACTCCCAAAAAAAGTTGTAAGCGATAAGCGATAGAAAGCACATATATGTATGTGTATGTGTATATGTATACATATATATAAACTAACAAGGTATTTCTGTTATTTATTTTTTGATCATTATCATTAACGTGAACATTGCCATTACGATTATTATTATAATTATTGTTGTTATTGATTGATTTGTGTGCCAAACAGCCTAGCGCATGCCTTATTTAGTTGTAAAATAACAAGAAGAAGAAAAGTCCCCTAAAATGCAAACTAATTTTTACCAATTGCTAAACAATGTAACAATGGCTTGTGGGTACAGTGAAAGCTCTATAGACGAACGGCAAAAGAGAGAAATTTTAGTTTGAATTAAATGTTAACTGAATTCAAGTATTTTGTATGATAAACAAACATTTATTTATTTAAATTGTAATATAGAAACTGTGTCTTCGGACAACTCTTTATACTAACCTCGTAATTTGTGTGAGAAAACTTTAGTTGAACTTGTTAACCCATGTTAACCTATATTATTAACTAATTTTGGTTTATATGTTCCTTTTGATTCGCAACATATCTTATCTGTGCCGTTCTAGAGAGTTTTCTATCTAAAATATATATAGATACATAGATTTATCTATAAAATTTCTAACAAAGGCCAACTACAATCAGCTCTTAGCGTGCCAAACTGCATGCCAATGTATGTATGTATATATATCACTATATATGTATGTATATACATATATATGCATATGTGTCTGTGTATACTTTGTGTAGTTCCTCAGTTGTATTCCTTATTGGTATATTCCTATAGAAATGAACCCAATATTTAATTGCAGTTGCTTTCCATGGCTTCCATATATGTTGTTTCTATTCATCTATTAGGCTATTATAAGTGAAGAAAGTGAATGAGATAAATGATAAATAAGATTAAAACTTTCCCTCTCGAATCAGCATTTCAAAACTGCCGTTATTTGTAGTGTTGTAAAACGTTAAATGAAAATCGCGCACAACCAGCCAAACAAAAACACAAAACATTTGGCATTAAAAACACTTAAGTCTATACGAAAAGTGGAAAAACAAAATGAAAATGAAAATTGAAAAATGCAACTGAAAATGAAAATGAAACGAAAATGCATGAAATGATCATCAGGCTAAATGATGATGACGTAATTAAATGTAGTTAAACTAAACATTGTAGCAACTAAATAAGAAAGAGAAGAAAAAAAACAAGTTAAGAAATCACCCGAAACAAACAAAACATTTTATATAGCAATGAACACACACACACTCACACATACATACACACACACATCTACACCTGCCTTTTATGTTGCTCTTTTTAAATATCAGCGTGTGATTAGAGTTTACAAAGGTATGTCTAAATGAAGTATAACATATTACATACAAATGAAACACTGCCAACAACAACATCATTAAGAAAATCGAAAGAAAAAAAAACATTGTTAAACAATAATGAGAATTTGCCCCTCAATTCATTTGGATCATCGTTCACATTGTTCCTTGGGTTTTGTTAGAGTGTTCAAAGCAGAAAAGACAAAAAACAGAACAGAAATTATGAAAACACGTTCAATTGGAGAGCTTAATATATATATATTGAGTGCCCCGATAAGCGTTCATAATATCTGTGCTAAATTCCTAACACATAGATAACAGAAAACAAAACATTTTCAATCAACTATAGCCGCGTGCTATAGCTAGAGTAATTCCGTTAAGCTGTCATAGCTAATCAGCTATCGCGTAACGCTCGTCGTCTGATTGTGATGAATTATGCCCTGACTACGGCACTACATTTGGCACACATATAGTCGCTCTCTGCTCTATATAGATAAACGCACGAGCCGCAGTGTGTGTGCATCAAATCGAATTGATAATTGATTATAAAAATTGATAATAAATACAACAGCAAAGAAAGTTAGCAGAGAAATAACAAATAAAACAAAAACAAATATGAAACAATTCACAATTAGTAAAGAAAACAAGAAAAAAAAACGAATTCATTAGCGTTGTTTTAATTTATTAGTAAGTCAACAAGAAAAAGAAGAAAACGTGCAAAGAATGATATATGATATAAGACGATGATTGAAGCAGATGAGCAGTAGCCGAAGAAGAAGAAGAAGAAGTATAAATATACATATAAACAAATTAAAGTAAACAAAAAACAAATAACTATACATACTCAAGAAACAAAAACAAAAATAACATTTGCATTACATTTATAATAAAAAAACTCTCGCATAAAAAAAAATCTTCCAAAAACTTTCCATACCAAAAAAAAAGAAAAACTGAAAATACCGACTTCTTCATATAAACTGACTTCCATAATCATAAATAAAAACATTGTTAACACTTAACTATAAAAAGAAAATTGCGCTTAAAACAGAAGTTTATCATTTGAACATTTTCATTGTGTTTCATATAGATGATATATCTTAAGATATGTATCTAATGGTTTTGACCTAGTTTAACACACACACACACACACTCACACAATCCTCGACTTATCTTTTAGCCAATCCATAAGTGAAGAGAAGAAACGTAAATCCGACTTAACTTTAACACGTAACACACTCTGTATAAATGCAATCAGTTAGATTTATAAGATAACAAATCATATAAGAGAAACCCCAAGAAAAACAAAATGAAAATCAGCTAAGAAAAAGCGAAAAAAAAAACAAAAAATATATAAACACTAAAGCAGAAGGGAAAATCGAAAAAGAGTTGTGGAAAAACGTGGCCAAGGCACAAAAAAAAAAACAAAATAAAATAAAATAAAAAAGATTATACGTTACATTGTTTTAATATTACAAATTACGAATAAATTGATCAATTAACATATATACAAAATAAATAAAAAACAAAAAAAAAAACACTAAACAAAAAATAAGTGACAAAAAAATGGAAATTGTTTTTATTAATTTTGTTAAAAATGCGAATAAAAAACTTAATAAATAACGAAAAAGAAAAACCAAAAACCAAATAAAATAAAATAAAATATACATATACACAAAATGAAGAAGCAGAGTAAATTAAATAAATAACAAGAAAAACAATTCAATTAAAAAACAAAAACAAAGTTTAATATGCAGAACAAATAAACAACAAAAAAAACATTTGTTCAAAACGTAAATGTAAAGCAAACATAAAAACAAATTAAGGAAAAGGAGTAAAAAGTTATTATAATTATAAAACACACACACACACGTACTGCATGCATAAAACATTTAAAAGAGAAAACATGCAAAAAGTCTAAATAACAAATACTAAAAAAAGAAACAAAACAAAACAAAACAACATAAACATTCATAACAAATTGGACTAAAAATAAACATTCACAAAAAAAAAACAATAACAAAATTCGATTACAAAAGAACATGAAAATAAAAGAAAAAAAAACAAAAAAGGTTATTTATGAAGCGATTTAAACAATAAAATGAAAAATAAAAAAAAAAACAAAAAAAATTTAAACAAAATTTGAGTCAAATTTATTATTGAGCAAAAAAAAAAAACAAAACGGAAATGAGCCCAGGGTATTCACACCTGAGAAAACAACTTATAGACTTAATTACTGCACACAGAAAAACAACAAACTTTGTTTAACTAGAAAAAACCATAAAACTTGACTATTAACTATACAGTTTATATATAGTATATATATATATGCATATGTATGTAGTAAATATGTGCAAAATATTTAAACATTTTTATTGGCACATTTCGAGCTCATTCAAGTTACGTTTTAAGTACAAAGCACGCGACTTATGAATATATATATACATATATATACATGGTTATAGGAGCGTGAAACACTTGACAGTTATATTAGAACCGCGTGACTTAACTGCATATACATACATACATATATATATTAACTGTGTGTGGCATAAAACGTTGCTCGAGCTGCACTTTGCGACAATTACTTAAACAAAAAATGTGACGAAAGCTTTATCGCACACACACACACATATACACAGCTGATATAAACATTATTCAGCGTTTTTACATACACACATATACATACATATATATCTAATGTTATTCATCATTTGCTTAGTCTGTTTCTGGTTCTGGCCAGACAGCCGTCCAATTGATATTTGTTAGGGCTACATTATAAAGAGCATACATATACGTATATATATATATTTCTCTATATATACATTCTGTTCGTTAATTGAATTAAGTAAGTCACTTATCAGACGCGTGACTAATAGCTAATTGTGTGCGTGTGTATGTGTGTGTGTGTGTGCCTCGATTAACCTTACAATTTGCCAATACATTTGCTTTTGTTATTGTTTACTGTTTTGGTATATATATGTTTTAGTTAGTGTTTTTTTTTCTTTATAAATTTACATCTGTATTGTGTCTGCGCGTGTGTATATGTATATATATTGTCTTTATTCGTTGTTTGACTTACATAGTTTAACAAGTGCGTCTAAATACATTAAGTTAGTTGGCTTGATTAGGTTTTAGGTTTTAAGGGCTAAGTATATAATCACTATCAAATGAAGGATGGTTTGTGTTTGTTTGGCTGACTGATTGATTGATTGGTTGCTTGATTGATGATGGTTGCATGCCCACGAACTGGGCGCAATTTAAGGAAATTCACATGTTGCACAGCATCCCTGCCTCTGCGTCTCTCTCTTTATCTATCTCTCTCTCTCTCGCTCTCTCAGCACGGCGTTTGCAGCTTTGTGCTGCTGCGCGTAAACTTCTTCAGCAGCTTGCTGCTCCATTTGTTGGAGCGCTTCTTGTTCTCCGAGTAGGTGGACAGATTGGAGTTGCTAGCGTTCAGTGTGCTCTGCTGATCCTGCATATTGATGGCACTGACAGAGTGCGCATGTCGCAGCGGCTTGCCGGCGCTGCCGAAGTTCAGCGTTAATTTTTGCAAAATTTTATCTTTGCGCTTGATTTTCAGCTCGGGCAACGGCGCCGTCGTATTGCCCGACATGGATTTGAGCTTTGTATCGTTTAAGTTCCAGTCAGAAAGATCTGTTACGTCCGCATCGTTGATTAAGATGCGCGGCGTTTCCGGCTGAGCCAGCGTTTCCGTTACCGGCGGTCTGTATCAAGATAAGATTTGGTTCATTAACTCCAGATCAAGGCATAAAGTTCAAGTCGTTCGAGCTTACGTAAGCAGCTGCTGATTCGCACTGTATATGGACGCAGCATCCACATCCTGCAGCGACCGCGCCAGCTTGTCCCAGAAGTTGAACAGGCTCGACGTCTCCGAATAGTTAACATGCGTATAGATAGCCAGCGTCTGGGGTATGGTCATGTTGTGTTTGTACAATATGGGTATTATCTTGCGCGTGTTGTTCTCTGCAAGTATGCGAAGTGAGCGCTCGAATCAGTTGATTATCTAAGAAGTGCTTACCGATTTGCAGCTTTTGCGTAAAGTTGACGAGATATGTGTTCTCGCGACTCTTGAGAAATTCCTCGGTGAGCACAACGATCAGATGGTTGCAGCGCGTGGCCATGAACTGCGACAGCTCGACGTGCTCGAAGGGCACGCCCAGCAGCAGATCCCGATGCCTCAAGAAGAGCTACAATAATAGATTGTTAGATACGACATATAGATGTATATATGTATATATAGATTGGCTTGCCTTGAGATTGTAGGGCGGAGACTCTAGATTGTTCATAATGTCTGTTGCATGCTCGATGTCCGCCTCGGCGTACAGCACACAGGCATTGTAGCGCGGCAGCGGCTGTCCGTTCTGCAAGCATTTCTCATCGTCGATGCTCAGCAAATTGACATCGCGTGCGAGGCTGTTGTTGTTGCGCTCCACACACTTGACAGTGGGCGGGGGCGTCAACTGCTCCAGCTGCTGTTGCTTTACGTTGTAGCGATTCGTGTCCTTGGCTACAAAACGGTGCGAAAGGAAATGGGAAATTACTACCTCACTCTCACTCCCAATCTCAATCTCTGCCACCTACTTAGGTTCTCCTGTATATCGTCGCGCACGTCCCAGCGATCGATGATGCCCAGGAACTGCTCCAGATGCCCCACCTCGGCCGTTTGCGGATTATGCTTGATCCAGCTATTGAGCACCAGATCCATGGGCATGTTGGCAAACTCGTCCACATAGCCACGCTGGCCCGAGAGCGAGGCAATGCCACGCCAATCCCGCTCGTAGCCCTCCTCGGAGCGCAGCACCTTCTTGCGATTGAGCATGCATGCCAGCTGGCGGCGCGTCTCGGAGCTCAGCTCCGTCAGGGGCGTACGATTGAACCCGGCTGTGGCAATGGCGCCCGCGCTGGGCCCCTCCGGCCCCGGTATCACCATATTCGGATAACGATAACGATCCACCCGACTGACGTCAGCGGGCGTTCGGCAATAACTGAGCGAATGGTTATGTGTGTGCGTGTGCGTGTGTGTGCGGCATACAAATTGAGGGCGCATTCGCATTCGCACTTCGCTTTTGGCGCTTGGACAATTGCAATAATTTGTCACAGCACTTTTGTTGTCGTTGTCGTTGTTGTTGTTCTTGCTTTTGTCGCTTTGATATCTATCAGCCCGTTTCGGGTTATCAGTTAAACAATAAAACTAAAAAGAGTTGCGCGTGAGTCTGTTAACTGTTTTCGGTGTTTGCTGATGCTTTTTTGTTGTTTCGAGAATTGCGGGTGGCCGCGGAACGAACGAACGAACGAACGGTTCAGGAGCGGAGTGCGGGCGGGTCGCGGAGGCGAGGGCGGGGGTGGACGGGCGATCGAACGCACAAAACGGCCGTGCGCGAAATGTGCTGAACTGACCTCGACGAGCACCTCGCGCCGCGTCACCGAGCACAGCTACAGCTACAGCTGCTGTTGTTATTATTATTGTAGCTGTTGTTGTTTATCTGTCTGCTGCTGCTGCTGCTGTCGCTGCTTTTTGATTGTTTCGCCCCTTGCGTCCAGCCCTGTGCCTCTGCCTGTCTGCGCAGAAGATTTTGTTTTTAAATATTTTTACACAAACTCACACACACACACATACACACATATGCAAGCGCGCATATACGATCACGCGACAGTTGCCTAAAAACACAAAAATAAACTCTATTTTATATTTATATTTTTATTTTATATATTTATATATTATTTTCTATATTGTGTCGTGCGCGACTTGCTGCTTGTTTTACTGCTGTTTTGCGTCTGTTTTTCCGTTTCGTTTTGCTGCGGCTAGTGACTGCGCGTTGTCGTTGCTCGAATCGTGTTTGTTTATTTAGTTTGTTTGGATTTTTCCTATACGTTTTCCGAATGCTTTTGTTTAACTCGCGTACTGCAGTTTATTTACTGCACGTTAATTGCTAATTAATTTGTGTTGCGTTTCCCCCATTTTCTGCGCAACAGGCTATTTGTTAGCGTTGTGTCGACTCGTTCCGAATGGCTCCGAATAAGTTCGATCGAACGATACACTAAACCTGTGTGAACTAAAAAAGGCCCTGACCGCTGTTCATCTGGTTCTCTGGTATGTTAAACAAACATTTTGCGCTATCTTGTCAATCTGCGGTGTTGTGATAATGGCCCATCAGACAAACTGTTATTAACAGTGCTCGTTGCCGCTACGCACTGATAACTATGTTAAAGTACGAGTGGAGTTCATGTTATGGTACATCTCTAATGTTGCAATCGATATGTGCTTGCA